>PVKE010016688.1:0-31677 GCA_004027555.1 Craseonycteris thonglongyai | reverse complement strand
AGCCAGTGTGTTAACTCTTGATCGTGTTTTGTCCGCCGAAGATAATATTGGAACCCCGACTCATCAATAAATATTATTCTTTGTTGCTCTTCTGGGGCATTGCGAGAAAATTGCATCGCATACAGTGTACATTGCGCTCCTCAATTGTTCTTTGAGAATCATGACAATCAACTTCTATTGAACCACATTTTAATGTAATCCACAACCGTTTCAATGCATTCCTAATGGAACTAATGTTTAGTTGTGTATGTTCTGATTCTAAAATTTTTTGACTAATATTTTTTAAAGTTATAGAAGGATTTTCTTCAATTATTAGCTCAATTTTGCTTAATATCACCGGAGTTAATTTAAGAGGCCAATTACCACCACGCTTTTTTTCTAGCAACCCACAATTTTTGTTGTATTGCTTGCTAATGGACTTTGCTGTATTTTTATTTATGCCCGCGCTTTCCGCCGATTCATTTATGGTTTTACCATCATTGTAGCAGTTTATTAGGATTTTTTTAATCAAAATTTATATGGTTGTATGTATGTGGACGATTTCGTGTAACAACAGGACGGCTTGAATTTGTAGTTGATGATTCTGGTGAGTTGATTTGCATTTGTCTGCCCGAATGTGTTTTAACTGGGCTTTCAGAACTTGATTCAGAAGATGTATTCTTTGTAGCCCTTTAAAATTAAAAAGTTTTAAAAATGAAATTATTAGCGTTTTGAATCTTTAATGTGCATATTTACCACAGAATAATACTATTTATAATACCTGTGCCTAAGGATTACACAATCAGACAGTCAAACGTATTCTATTCAAGCACAAGTTATTGATTCTAAATATTTAAAACTATATATATATGGAGATGACCAACTGAAATCTTAGGAGCGCACTTCAGATATAATACTTTTGTTGTATAATATTATAGGATTATTTATAATGATAGAACATTCCCATATTAACAGGAAAAAGGCAATCTTAGTATATTTGGTTTTTAGGTAATGTTTCCATATCAACTCTGTGCACAGTTGACTGATGAAAACAAAAACAAGGTACTACAGGAGAACCAACATACGTTAAATTATGTATGTATGAGTTTTTAATTTTTTACTGTGTAGTTAACATTATTTAATGGTTTTTTTTAAATATAATGTATATGTAAAAGTACTTGATTTGGAAAAGAGTAAATTTTATTTGCAAAAAAGTGAATTTTATTTGCAAAAGGGTGAATTCAATTTGCAAAAGGGTGAATTCAATTTGCAAAAGGGTGAATTTAATTTGCAAAGCCTGTAGCATATCCTGTATTTATTGCCTTCCTTTCCCTATCTCAGGCACCCACCTGCTCTCATGCTTCCTTCATTTACCAAATAAACTAATTGCATCTGGTTCTTTGCCTTAGGGTCTGTTTCTGGTGCAACCCAACTTGACTCAGTCTAATGCAGTTTCCTGTGAGCATGAAGGAGCCCAGGAAAGCCTTCTAAAAGAAAGGAGCAGCACAGATTTGCATTCTGGGACACTCTGGGTTTGGTTTGGACAGTATATCAGAGGGTACTACAACAGTCTAGGCAAAAGAGAGAAGGACCTCAGTGACAAAAAGAATAAGGGCCAAGTTCATAAACTCAGAGAAAGAAAGCTAGGATTGACAAGTTGCAACCCCTCCCTTGATGCCATCAATAGACTCTCACCATGCAGTGTGATGAAATCCAGGAAAAGGTGAGGCTGGACATGAAGGAGCCTCAGAGTGAGCTTCTCTACCAAGCTAGGGGGTCAAAGAGGAGGTAGAAAGGCACTCTAGAGATGGTGGTGCCTAGTTGAGCTGTGAAGGAGTAAGAACCTGGCAAGAGAGAGGAAAGGAGATTTTAGGCAGGGTGAGGATCCATGAGTGGTCAAAATGTTTTGGGTGCAGAACAATGTATAGGAAACCCCTAAAGAGGGGATGTGGTACATGCCACAGAACACCTACACAGATCTCTTGCTCTGCCTAAATCTGAGCTTGCACTGGACTCTTCCTGAGAAGAGGACCCTACTGAGTGCAAGGAATCCACATGCCAGACTCCAGAAACACCCAAGAGCCTCCACCAGCCTTATGTGAAAAGATGTTTTCATGGTTGATTATCTAGGGATAGTAGAGCCAGTTCAATCCCCCACAATTTTGAGTGGATATCAGGAAAGTTCACATAGCTCTTGACTGAGGTGAGGATGAGAGTCCAAAAGGGAAGCCCATGCAATCTAAAATGTTCAGGCAGAATCATGTGGCATAAGTGGTTCCCCTGGTTTCTCCCCTTGAAGTTACAACAAGTAGAACAGCTACTATTCAACACAAGATTCCCTGCTCGATGCACAAATATATCTGAGTGATCCTCTATTGAAACATCTGAAAGGTGGGTAAATCAGAGTGAACCTGGGAAAAGGGAAAGGAACAGAGTAGATACAGGTCACCATGGGTATCCACGGAGAAGAAGTATCAGGTTTCAAGTGTGTACTTGCTGCAGCTCTGAGAAACAAAGAGGTAGACTAAGCATTCCTGCCTGAGTGGTCAGAATGTACTATAGTGGGAGCCAATGACTAAGGCAGAGACAGAATACAGAGTTGTGGCAGCTGTGGTCCAGCAGCCACCATTGCCAGGCAGAAAACAAAGTCATGGAGCCTGGCCACCTTCCAACACATACTCAGAGCTCAGCTCTATATACCGTACCAGAGCTAGCAGGGAACCATTACAGAAACGTTGGGCAGTTTTAACCAGCTATGATATCTGTAGAATCCTCCTCCTCCTCTGTAAACTTTGAGGGGTTTCCACTCAATAGCACAGCTATCAGTAAATTAGCTGACTCTGTTAACTACAAAATTAATTTATCTCAGAGCATACTATCTATAGCTCTGAGAATTGGAGAGACAGAATCATTCCTCCCTGGGCTGCAGATGTGTGCTATGACTAAACTTAGTGACAGGGGTGGAGATACAAAGGTACAGCAGCTGAGGTCTGGCAGTCCCCATTACTTGGAGGAGACCAAAGCCACAAATGCTTGAGTCGGCCTCTTACAGCTCAACCCACCCCCACCCACAATGTGGTTACTTTGGACACCTTGGGCAATGCAGCAATGCTGGTAGTGTCTGGTTGCCGAGAGAGCTTTAGGATTTTACAGGCTCAGAACCCCATCACCCACCACATTCCTCAACAAGGGCGGTATCTTGACACCAGAGTTAACCTGGTCGCAGCAAAGATACCTACTTCCCCAGGGAACATAGGACATTTTCCACATCCCTGCACAGATTTGAGAAGTAAGAATAGTGCAAGAGAAAATTATAAGCTTGCACTTCACTGTGGGTCTTCTCTGGGATCTCAACTCTTTCTCTCTCTCTCTCTCTCTCTCTCTCTCTCTCTCTCTCTCTCTCTCTCTCTCTCTCTTTCCTTCTCTCAAATAATAAAATAAATCTAAACAACAACAACAACAAACAAACCACCTTGCACTTCAGTGCCACCTACTAAAAAATAAAAAATAAAAAACCTCTTTTTTTTTTTTAAAGATTTATTTTACTGATTTTTGACAGAGAGAAACAGAGAGAGACAGAGAGAAGGGGGAAGGCCCAGGGCAGTCTCTATAGTTGTCATTAGTCTTCCATATAGTTTCACTCCACAGGTGGGCACAAGGCTGCACAGGGCAGGAACTGGGCCAGGAGCCTCTCACATAGGCCCCAGCAAGAAATGAACTGGGGGCACACCCCAGTTCAGCATGTGGGTCCGCATGGGCTGGGACCAGAATTCGATCCTGAGTCCCTGGAGCTTCAAAGCAAAGATTTAACCCACTGAGCCATCCCAACTTTCCCGAAAAACCTCTTTTTATGAACCTGTTAAATAGAGAAGGTTCACTCTTGAAAAAATAAAAAAAAAGTAGATTTTATTCACATAAATGCCTATGCAGAGAACGAATCCATCAGATGCTATAAATAAACAAGGTGACAAGGCAGTTCAGAAAGAATATTTTAAAAATCATCAGAAAATAATCTTAAAGACATGAAAATATGTGATTTTGATGAAAGATAATTCAAAATGGCAGTTACAAAAACTCAACAAGTTTTAAAAAAAAGTTAGGTAGGCAGTTTAATGAAGTCAAAAATAAAATCAACGAGCAAAAGGAATCCTTTACTGAAAAGATTGAAACTTTTAAAAAGAACCAAATACAAATTCTGGAGCTGATGAATTCCATAAAAGAGATGGAGAATAAAATAGTGAGCTTAGCAAATAGAACTGACCTCTTGGAGGGTAAAATTAGTGATATCAAAGACAGAATAAAAATCTAGAAATGACAGATGGAAGAAAAGGTAGGCTTGAGAGTAAAATATAATCAAATAACTCTACAAGAATAATATGAAAGAGCAATATAAGAATAATGGGTATACCAGAAAGAGCAATATAAAACTAATTAGTATACCAGAAGAAGAGAGGAAAAGGGAACAAAAAACCTAATATAACAGTAGACAAGAACTCCCCAAACCTATGGAAAGAGCTGGATCCTCAAATCCAAGAAGCAAACAAAATACCTAATTATCTCAATCCAAAAAGCCTTTTTCAAGGCACATTATATTAAAAAAACTTTCATAAATTAATAACAAAGAAAAAATTTTCAAGGTAGCTAGAAAAAAGATGATAATCTACAAAGGAGAGCCCATGAGATTATCACTGGATTTTTTGGCAGAAACCTTACAAGTTGAGATGGTATGGAATAAAATATTGAAATTATTGAAAGAAATTACAATCTAAGAATAATATATTGAGCCAAGTTATTTTTTACATATGAAGGAAAAAGAGAGACTTTTCCACACACAGAAGCTGATAAAATTTAGCACCACCATACCTGCATTATAGAAAATAGTAGAGAGTGTTATTTATTCTGAAACAAATATACAACAGGATATACAACTGTGAATAAGATGACTAACAGACAGAAGCAGAAAATTGCAAACTTTATTCAGAATACACTTAACTATAACATAACATAAAAGTTAAATGAGGAAAAATAATTTAAAAAGAGGGAAGACAATAGCTATTGCAATTTGAAAATGAACTCACAGCACAAATATGGATAATCTGTGACAAGAAATACATAAAAGAGGAATGTGTACAGGTTTGAATTTGCAAAGGAGAATAGAGATGATATGCATTCAGAAGAAAAAGTGAAGAAAAATAAGAAAAAATATATGGAGGGATATAAATATTTGAAGAACCTAATAGTAATTGCACATATAAAAAAGATCTAGAACTAAAACGCATAACATATAAATAGAGAAAACAAAGGGAAAAGAAGCATGGGTTGCCACCAAACTAATATAATAGGCAGAAACGGACATCAAAAGAAATAATGGAGACACAGAGCTACTAGAAAATAAAATATAAAATAGCTATTGAGAATCCTCACACATCAATAATCATCTAAATATAAACAAGTTGAAATTGCCAATAAAAAGGCACAGAATAGTGAATAAATAAAAAAAACTAACCATATGCTGCTTTCAGAAGATACACCTGAGCTGCAATGACAAATGCAGACTCAAAGTGAAAGAGTGGTAAATAATATTAATACTTCAAGTATATGGCATCCAGAGAAAATAAGATTTATCTATACTTTTGAGTATATCTGACAAAATAGATTTTGAGATAAAAAAAGGTAATGAGACAAAAATGACCGATTTGTAATGATAAAGGGGACAATGCACCAAGAAGACATAACTACTGCAATATACATTCATCTAATCAGGGAGAACAAAAATATATTTATATATTTAGCACAGAACTAAAAAGAGAAACTGACAAACACACAATTATAGTAGAGGACCTAAACACCTCATTGACAGCTATGGACAAATCATCCAAACAGAAAACCAATAAGAAAATATTGGCCTTAAATGATATTAGAACAAATTAACATAATCAACATTCGTAGAACTTTTTATTCCAGAACACCAGATTATACATTCTTCTCTAGTGCATAAGGAGCATTCTCAAGGATAGATCATATGTTGGTATACAAAACTAGCCTTCACAAATTTAAGAAAATTTGAAGTTTTACCAAGCATACCATTCCTCATCCACAATGTTTTGAAACTGGAAATCAACTGAAAAATAAAGCAGAAAATCCCACATATATATTGAGATAAAGCAACATGCTACTAAATACCAATTGACTCAAAAAAGATAAAATGGAGTGATCAAAAGGTATATAGAAACTAATGAAGATGAGAATACAATTTACTAAACTTTTTGGGATACAGCAAATGTGGTAATAACAGGAAAATTTATATCATTAAAGGCCTGTCTCAAGAAACAAACAAAGAAAAAGTCCCAAATAAACAACTTAAAGAGAACAAAAGAAGCTCAAAGTCAAAAGAAGAAAGAAAATTATAAAAATTAGAGCAGAATTAAATGAAATCAAGAACAATAAGACAACAGAAAAAATTAGGACTAATTCCAAGATGGTGAAGTGGTAAACATTGTGCTTGCTTTAACCTGTGAACACATTAAAAATACAATTAAATTATAAAACAGCCAACCGGAGAACCATCTGAAGTCTAGTTAAACAGAAATTTTATAACTAAAAACACAAAGAAGAAAAGGCCACATCAAAACTGGTAGAAGGGGCATATATACAAAAGAAAACAAACCTCCAGTGGTGGTAGAGAATCAGGAAGGTTATCTTAGCCACAGAGGTTTCCACAGAAGGAGCAAGGGAATGCAATCTTATACCAGGCTCCCCAGCCCAGAGCACTGGTGCTGCGAAGAAGAGCCCCAAAATATCATTGTCTCAGAGGGGACTGTGGCTGTCCAGTAGGAATGGAAGGCTGTGGGAAACCCAGATGTCCTCTTAAATAGCTTGCATAAACTCAATCACTCATGGGCACTCACCCTGGGCTTCAGCAGAAGAAGTGTGACTCAGCGGGCACTGGAGGTATATAGGGGCAGACTTGAGGTGTGTGGTTTTGTGCAAAGAGTAGAGGACAGATTCCATTTTTCCTGGGTGTTTTCTCCTCCCATTCAGCCAGATGATGGTCAGTATCTTTCCTATGTTTCACGCCCCCCCTTCCCATGTGGCCAAATCTGAACCTGATTGGCCTGGTGAGCTCTACTTGCTCCACCCCGATGACTCAATGGAACCCACACCATCCAACTCTTTCAATGCCAGAGGCACTTCCCCTGGTGAGCAGCCTGTACCATCCACATTGCAATCTTTCTTGGAAAATTATTTAAGTCCTCAACCCCCAACAGGCAGTAATGAGAATTGGTATGTTTGGAGACTTTTGCTGAGTGGCTCCAGGCACAGCATTGAGACCAGTCCAGAATCTACAGAGGCACCCAGCACAGGTAACCATAGAAAGGGTGTCAGGGCCCCACAGGGCACCTACTACATAAGGCTATCCAGTGATACTGGAAGACAGCAGATTTACTTAACACATAGAAACAAACACAGACAAGCATCCATAATGAGGAAATAAAGAAATACATTTCACATAACAGCAAAGAAATATCAGAAGAACTAAACAAGATGGAGGTAAGCAACCTAACAGATACAGAGCTCAAAATGATGGTTATAAGTATGTTCAAGGAACTTAGTGAAAACCTCGACAAAAAGATGGCGGTCACAAAGAAAGACATAGAAATCATAAAAAAGAACTAGTCAGATATGAATAATACAATAACTGAAATTAAGAATGCAGTAGAAGGAATCACAGCAGACTAGATAGAGCAGAGGATCAAATCAGTGAACTGGAAGACAAGGTAGCAGAAAACATCTAGTCAGAACAGAAAAAAGAAAAAAAATCCAAAAATTGAGGGCAGTTTAAGGGGCCTCTTAGACAACATCAAGTGTAACAACATTCACATCATAGAAATACAAAATGGAGAAGAGAGAAAGCAAGGAATTGAGAACCTATTTGAAGAAATAATAAATAAAAACTTCCTTAACCTAGCAAAGGAAATAGACATACAAGTGCAGGTAGCATAAAGAGTCCCAAACAAGATAAACCCAGATAGGTACACACCAAGACACATTATAATTAACATGACTAAGGTTAAAGACAAAGAGATAACTTTAACCCTTTCACTGCACTGGTATTTTATTGCCGTATGAGAAGTGGTTTCAGTGATATCCTCAAGTAAATAAGAAATGAAAATTTGGTTATGTTGAAAAAAAAATTGAAGGTGACTGTGGCTCCATCCAGTAAATAAAATACAAGTGTTCTATCATAAACTGCACTACCACATGCACCTGTAATACAATAAAATACGTGGAGAGGTGAAAAACGCGAATGAAAACCACAAAGAGACATACTCGTCATACGCATAGCAGCAATAGCAACTCGTGAAAATACATTGTCATCACACCCAGCAAAAAGGTTAGAAGCAGCAAAAGAAAAGCAACTAATAACTTATAAAGGAGTTTCCGTAAGACTATCAGCTAATTTCTCAACAGAAACTTTGCAGGCCAGAAGAAACTCAGAAAATGTTCAACATGATGAAAAGTAGAGACCTACAACCAAGATTATTCTACCTAGCAAGGCTATCATTCAAAATTGAAGAACAAATAAAGAGCAGCATACAAGAAAAGCTAGAAGAATTAATCACCACCAAACCAGTATTACAAGGAATGTTAGAGAAATTAATTTAAGATGAGGGGGAAAAAACAAAATTATGAATAATAAAATAGCAATAGCTGCATATCAGCAATTACCTTCAATTTAAATGGATTAAAAGCTACAATCAAATGACATGAAGGGTATTGCACTGAGTGGAGTGTCAAACAGAGGAAAACGGATACTAGTTGACTTTGCTTATAGGTAAAATACAAAAAAGAAAAGAAACAAGTAGAACAGGAGCAGATTCGTAGATATTTGCTTTGTTGCCAGATGGGAAGAGAATTGGGAAGAGGGATCAAATAAGGGAAAGGGACTGAAATTTTCAGTTTAGTGGTTTTGAAATAATAGTTATGGGAATATACAGTATACCATGGGAGTATAGTCAATAATGTTGCAATAAATACAGGTGGCATCAAATGGATACTAGATTTTTTGAGGTAATGGGAAGAGGGTGAAGGGAATGGGTGAAAAGGGGGGAAAATCTAGAAATACAAACTTATACTAACTAAATAATCACAGGGATGTAAAGTGCAGCATAGAACATACAGTCAATAACATTGTAATAGCTATATATGGTGTCAAATGGGAACCAGATGTTTCAGTATAAAGATTTTATAAATTATATAAATGTCTCATTACTATGCTATACACCTGAAATCAATATAATATTGTACATCAAATGTAATTGAAAAATAGAAATAAAAGGGTAAAAAAGGAAGAAAAAATGAATGTATACAAGAGCCGATTCTCTGGAAACATTCATAAAATTGACAGATTTCTGGCTAGACTCATTAGGAAAAAAAGAGAAATAACTCAAACAAAACAATAGATACCACAGAAATATAAAAGATCATACAGGAATACTATGAAAGACTATATGCCACCAAATTCAACAACCTGAAAGAAATATACAAGTTCTTAAAATTATAAAACCTTCCTAGGCAGAATCACGAACAACTGAAAAATCTAAATAAACTGATCAATGGTAAGGGAATTGAAGCAATCATCGAAAATTTCTCAAAATAAATGTTCAGGACCAGGTGCCTTCACTGGTGAATTTTACCAAACCTTCAATGTTGATTTAACACCTATCCTTCTAAAACTCTTTTTAAAAAATGAAGAAGAGGGGAAAACCGGATGGCTCAGTGAGTTAAGCACTCGCTTTGCAGCCCCGGGGTCCAAGGATCAAATCTCAGCCCTGGCCCTTGTGGATCCATATGCTGAACTGGGGTGTGCTTCACAAGTGGGAGGCCCCTATTTTGGTTCTCACTCTGGTTAGGCCACTGGCTCGAGGGGGTGTGCCTTCCATGTGGGAGGCCCCCAGACCAGTTCCAGCCCTGTGTGGCCCCTGCCCACTTATGTGGAACAAAACCATGTTCAAACCTGATGACATACAACTATGGAGACTGCTCTGGGTCCTTCCTCTTCTCTCTGTCTCTGTCTCTCTCTGTCTCTGTCAAAAACAATTTTAAAAAAATGAAGAATACCTGGAGAGGAGGGAGGAGGGGGGGGAGGGAGATTTGTGTGGGGCGGGGGGAGTGGGCACCAGATATATCAGGTTGGAGGTGGGACCTGATTCTGGGAGCTGGGCACATAATGCGATGCATGGGTGATGTGATGTGGGGTTGTCCATTGGGAAACTGTCTGATTGTTACCAACCAATGTCACCCCATTAAATTTAACAATAAAATATAATAATATTAAAAAATTAAAAAATTAAAAAAATGAAGAAGAGTCAATTCTTCCTAACTCATTTTGTGAAGTCAACATTACCCTAATAACACCTGGCAAGTGTAACACAAAAAGTAAATAACCAACTAATATCTCTGATGACTAAAGATGTAAAAATCATTTAAAAAATGCTAGCAAATCAAATATAAAAATATATTAAAAACATAACAGATCACAATCAAGTGGAGTTCATTCCAGGGGAATAAGGATGGCTCAAAATATGCAAATTGATCAATGTAAAATTCCACATTAACAAAATAAAGACTACAACTCATATGATCATATCAATAGATGAAAAACAAAAAGCATTTGACAAGATACAACATTCATTTATGACTAAAACACTCAGTAAAATGGGTATAGAAGGAAAGTACCTCGAGAAAATAAAAGTCATATGACGAACCCTCAGCTAATACTCAGTGGTGAAAAATGGGAAAGCTTTTCCTCTGTGATCAGGAACAAAACAAGGATGTCTATTCCCATAACTGCTACCCAACATACAAGTACTGGAAGTCCTTGCCACAAGAAAAAATAAAAGGCATCCAAATTGGAAATAAAGAAGTAAATGGTCATTTTTAGCAAATAGTCTGATTCTTTATATAGAAAACCTTAAAAACTCCACCAAAAAACTATTAGAAACAATAAAAATACAATAAAGCTACAGGATGGGAAATTGACATACAAAAACACATTGCATTTCACATTGCATTCCTATACACTAACAATAAAATCTCAGAAAAATAAATTTTTTTAATTCCTTTGTAATTGCAACAAAAAACTAAAATACCTAGGAATAAACTTAAAGTACATGAAGGACTTACATACTAAAATATACAAGACATTATTTAAAGAATTTAAGAAGACACAAAGAAATGGAGAAATATTTTGTGTTCATGGGTTGGAAGAATCAAAATAGTTAAAATGGCCATATTATCCAAAGCAATACAGATTTAATGTAATACCCATCAAAATACCAATGGTATTTTTTAATAGAACCAAAAAATTATTAGATTTATACAGAACCATAAAAGACCCTATATAGTCAAAGCAATACTGAGATAAAAGAACCATGACAGAGGTATCACACTCAATTTACACTACAAAGGGACAATAACTAAAACAGCATGGTACTGGCAGAAAAATAGACACATAGAACAACAGAACAAATCGACAGCCCAGAAGTTAACTTACATATACAGTAGACTTGTTGTTAACCAGAACTCTAGCAATTGGTACACTCAAGAAACAGCAAAAATTTTTGGCTGGTTTCTTGCGATTTTGCCTGTTGCTTGAGTGCCAGTTGCTTTAGCATGGGTTCATGGAGAGTCTATTTACTTTTATCTGGCATCTATCAATCCGCATGGGTGCTGGTTAACTGACAGTCTACTGTATATTGGCAAATTATTTTTGAGAAAGGAGCCAAAAAAATACAATAAAGAAAAGAAGTCTCCTCAATAAATGATGCTGGGAAAAATTGGAAAGCCACATGAAAATGTATGAAATGAGACTGCTATTAATATTTGTCTCCATACACAAAAATTAACTCAAAGTTTATCAAAGACCTAAATGTAAGACCTAAAACAATAAACTTTATAAAAGAAAACAGAGGTATTAAACTTATAGACCTTGCTCTTAGAGAAGATTTTATAAATTTGACCTCAAAGACAAGAATTAAAGTAAAAACAAAAATAAATAAATAGGTCTATATCAAACTAGAAAACTTCTGCATAGCAGAAGAAACCATCAACACAATGAAAAGGCAACCACCACATGGGAGAAGATATTTGCAAACAACACCTCTAATAAAGGGTTAATATTCAGAGGATGCCAAGATAGTTAAACAATTTGAGCACTTGCCTGGCAATTGTGAGGTCCTGGGATTGAATGCCGGTCCTGGCCTGTGCAAACCTATATGCTGAACTGTGGCACACCTGGTAACTGCCAAGCCCTGCAGTGAAGGTTCTTTTCTACCATGTGGGAGGCCCCTGCTTCATTTCCTGCCTCTGTGACCCCACATCCACCTCTGTGGAATGAAAACACATTACAACTAGTGATGTACAACTACGAAGACTGCTCTGAGCCCTCCCCACTAATCTCTCTCTCTCTCTCTCTCTCTCTCTCTTTCTCTCAAACAATAAAATAAAAACCTTAAAAAAAAGTTAATATTCAAAATATATAAAGAACTCATATAACTCAATGACACAAACAACAACAATCCAATTAAAAATCAGCAGAAGACCTGAACAGACAGTTCTCCCAAGAAGACATACAAATGGCCAACAGATATATGACAAAAATCCCTAGCTATTAGGGAAATACAAATCAAAACAAGAGAAAGTTGGGATGGCTCAGCGGGTTGAGCATTTGTTTTTCAGCCCGTGTCTGAGGATGTAATCCTGTCCCCTGGCCCTTGCGAAACCATATGCTGGCCTGGAGTGTAGCCTCCAGGTCGATTCTCACCAGGGTGAGCTTCCTATGTGGGAGACCCCTGATTCAGCCCCTAGCTTGTAGGGGTATGTCTCCCATGTAGGAGGTCCCGGTCCAGTTTCTGCCCTTAGCAGCCCCCACCCACCTGTGTGGAGTGAAACTATGTCTAGAGCTGATGGCATGCAGCTGTGGGGACTGCTCTGGTCCCTCCCCCTTCTCTCTCTGTCTCTCTTTATCTCTGTCTATCTCTCTATCAAAAACAACAAAATAAATCTTAAACACACACACACACAATGAGTCGCCACCTCACACCTGTTAGAATAACTATTATCAACAAGGTAAGTAATAACAAGTGTTGGAGAAGTTGTGGGAAAAAAAGAACACTCATACTCTGTTTTGGGGATTGCAAATTGGTATAGCTACTATGGAAAACAATACAGAGTTTTGTCAAATATTTAATAATAGAATTACCATGTGACCCAGCAACTTCCTTTCTAGATATCTACCAGAAATTTTTGAAAATATTTATTCATAAAGATAAATATATCTCTATGTTCACTGCAATATTATTCATGATGGCTAAGGCATGGAAACAACCAAGCTGTTCTTTCATAGATGTTTGGATAAAGAAGATGTAGTGTACATGCACAATGGAATACTACCCAGTCATAAGAAAAGATGGAATACCGCCATTTGCAAAAATATACATGGATTTTGAGAACTTCATGTTAAGCAAGTAATTCAGATGGAAAAAGTCAAGAACCATATAATTTCACTCATATGTGGAACATAAAACTGAATACAACTAATGAAAAGACAAACAAAAAATAACTCATAGATACAGAGAATAGTATGGTTTTTACCAGAGAGAAAGAGATTTGTGGGTGAGGTAAAAAAGGTTAAAGGGTGTCAAATGTATGGTGACAGAAGAAAATTTGAATTGGAGTGGTGAAAATAGTGCAATATGCAAATGCTGTATAATAGAATTGTACACTTGAAATCTACATGATTTTACTAAATGACATCACTCCAATAACTTAATAAAATTTTAAAAACTGGAAAAAAAAACTTGCATACAAATGTTGGTAACAGCATTACCCACAACAGCTAAAAAGTGAAAACAACTAAGTGTTCGTTATCTGATGAATACATAAATAAAATGTGGTATATACATTAAAAAATGTTCAGACAAACAGAAAATTCCTGTTCACAAAACCTCTACTCAGGTGGCTGAAGTAGAACAATGCTGACTTATTGATTTGTCTCCTTTAACTTCTCTGCTCAGCTTTTATGGAGGTAACACCATGGACCAAAAAAGATAGCCAGAGGAAAGCCAGGATAGCTCAGTGGTTTGAGTGCTCGCTTTGCAACCCCATGGTCTGAGGATCAAGTCCTGGTCCTGGTCCCAATCCTGGTCCATGTGGACCCATGTGCTGAACTATGGTGTGACCCCAGCTTGGTTCTCATCAGGGGAAGTTTCCCTTGTGGGAGGCCCCCAGGTCAGCCCCCAGCTTGCAGGGACATGCCTTCCATGCAGGAGGCCCCAAACCAGTTCCTGCCCTGTGCAACCCCTGTCCACCAGTGTGGAAGAAAATCATGTCGAAAACTGATGATGTACAGCTATGGAAACTGCTCTGGGTCCTCCCCCTTCTCTCTGTCTCTGTGTCTTTCTCTCTCTGTTAAAAAAATAAATAAAAATAAATCTTAGAAAAAAATAGATGGCCAGTAAAATGGAAAACAAAGAGAAAGCTAGTGTCAGATGAGTCAAGGAATCATCACCTCCACCCCCAAAAAAACCCAGTGGGGAGCACAGCTTGTTCGCATTCTGTCCTCCATTGATATTCTACTACATGTCTCTTCACACTTTTGCCAGCGTTAGAAAACTTGCTTCTGAGAAGCAAGAAATTCTGAGAAAGGAAGTAATTGGCATTTGTTGAAAGCTTACTACACTGAACAATTGCCAACTCTGCAAAGTGGAAATTATTTCTTTTTATAGATGAGGAAACAGCCTCAGAGTTTCAGAAACTTGTTCTAATCTGCTCAACTTGTCAGTCTGAATACACACTCATGTTTGGCTGATTCAATTATTCTATATTGTTGTTTTTCCTATAAAAATAAATTTGACTTACCAGGGGTTTACAAAATTTTTTACCAATCTTTTCCACGCTTTGTTTAAAATTGCTTGTGTAAACTAGCTCATGTTTAAATGCACATTTACCAATTTTTTAAGTTTTTTGTTTGTTTGTTTTTAAAAGTCAAGTTTAAGAGGTACTTCAAAGAGTATATTCCACTTTAGAAAGATAGAAAAATTATACTAAGATATAAATAAGTAGATATATTTCCTCATTTTCCCCAATAGTAGGCATTCTCTCAGAATTTGTTCTAAATTCCCCATTCTCCTCCAAATCATCTTCTAGGAGAAGTGTAGGCTTTGGAGTTAGACTTGGTTAAGATATTGACTCTGTCACTTAATAATTGTGAATCATGGGACAAATAACTTACCTACTCATGTTTATATCTAAGACTTCATAAGATTTATTAGGAGGATTAAATAAGTTGACACAATTATGATGCCTGACAGTAGATGACAAACTATTAATGCTTTCCTGGCCTTCCCCTTTTTCACACATCATTTTACCCTCCCTGGAAATGTTATCACTCCTTTTAGCAGCAACCTCAAAGGAAAGATAACACACCTCTTGACTTGCTTGTCCATGAATTTAAACTCTAGCTCAATCTTATTTCATTCAATGACTAAACGTGTCTACAAGGTGTTTCCTAAATTCCATTTGAATGACCTTGTCATGACTCAGTGGCAGAAAAGAAAAACAGATACAGTGTATAAGCCTTTTGGTGGTGGGGAGATTCCACTTCAAAGAGAATTGTTGTGTATCCCTGAAGCCACACTGAAGTGCAAGGATTGGATAATCAGCACACTTTGGCTCAAACTAGAAAATGAACCAGATAATGTGGTACCAAACAGTAAAATCTAATAGAGAATGTTTTAATTTAGGTAGTTGGCCAAATCCTTCTTGATTAATATAAAGTGAATTAAAAAGAAAATGAAGCTCTCTGTAGCGGTGTCTTAGCATGGGTGAGAAAGACAATGTGGATGCTAGTCTAACTCTGGTGAAACAGAGGGTTGAGGGCACACTCTAAAAATCTTGACCCCCTATCAGGAGTTGGAATTTTGCACAGCAAACTTGCACAAAAAGAAAGACTTGGAGACCCATTTGAACCCTGACAACTTTCCTAAAAACTTAGCCAATAATTAGGAATCTAGCAGCTTTCAGGCCATAGTCCAAAGGGTCATTATGTCACATCCATCGCTAGCCATACAGCTTTCTCAAACCTATGGAACTTCCAAATTGGGAGACTAGAAGTACATACTTTTATCTTTCCCTTTGCATTGGTAGTACCTAAATAAATAAACCCTTTTCCTCTTCTCAGCCTAAATCAGCTGGGGCAAGCAGGCGGCCTTGGGGTAGGGGCCATCTGAGGCTGTCCATAAATTAAGCTAAGTTTGAGGCTCTTCCCTATCATCTCTTGCATCAGCTAAGCCCCCCACAGAGGCAGCTTCAGCATACACATGTTAGAATGCAGAGTCTATCCCTCAAATCACCTTCTAAATGATTTCAAACTAATACATAGGAAACATCAATATTAGAGAGCTAGAAAAACACCACCTTTGGAACTGGAGAGATCTGACTTCAAATCTCAGCCCTGGAACTGCCTGGCTTGTGATTCCAGGCAAACCACTCTATCCTCAGATGACCAACTCTCTGTTTGCTCAGGACTAAAGAGGTTTCTAGGATGAAGGATTTTCAATACTAAAACCAGAAAATTTTTAGAAAAACCAGATGAGTTAGGCACTTTACTTAAACTCTGAGCTCCATTTGCTCATCTGTAAACATGTAATGAGCTCTAGCATGCATGGAGACTATGAAGATCAGAGGCCTTTGTGCTTAAATTCTATAACTCCCTTCAAAAGACACCCCATTGCTTTAAAAAAAATCAAGAAAAATGAGAGAAAGAGGGGGAAAAGCAGGAAAGCGATAGGCTGGGAGAAAAAAAGTGATGAGGAAGAGAAAAGCAGAGGCAGCAACCACAGCCAGCAGAGACCATTATCATTAGGGCCTTTTGAATCCTGCAGGAATCCAGCCAGCATGGACATTATAATAATTTGTGAGGCATGTGGCAGACTGGCAGAATGAAAACATCTCTTTCTGTGGGCACTCAGCTCAAAAATCACCAGAAGCAATGTTCAGGGCATTGTCTGTTCCGAGACTTTCTTTTTGTTTTTCTCTCCAAATACTGATATGCATCCCCCCAACCAGGTCTGCTCCTGAGAGTTGGAAGCAGGGTGAGTAGTGCATCCTGTCAATTTTGCCAAACCTCTCTGAGCAAGGACGATTGTGACAACAATATCTAAGCCCAGGTGTCCTTATAGGTGAACCCATAATGCATGTTCTTGCTCCCAGCCCATACCTAACAGTAAAAAGGTTTTGCTATAACTGCTTAGTCACCGGGTACTGTCAAGGGGGAGTTTCAGCTGCTTCTTTTTGAAAGAGACTTAATTGTTGTTGCTATCTGAGTGTCAAGTTCATCTCTCTATGCTGAAGGGCTATTGAGGAAACTACATATGTTAAAATATAAAACAGATTCGAATTAAATAAGGTGTGTCATTGGGGTCTCAGCAATCAGGTAGGCAGTTCTTATCATCATCCCAAGATGAGGAGAGCTCGCTAACTTGGGATCTGTATGTCAAGAATTTCAGAAGAAATGCTGACAAGTATCTGGGAAAATGACTGGACCAGCAGTCAAGAGAACCAAGTTGCAAACCTGGCTCTGTCCAGGCATAGTTTGTGAACTTGGATGAGTCCCTGACATGACCTATGAAGGTTCCTCATATATAAAACAAAGGATACAAATCTCCATTCTGCCTATTGTGGAAGTTTCTTGTGGGCTGAATATTGGAAGCAATCTAATAAGAGTAGAATAGATAAATAGTGGTACATTCATACAATGTAATACCATACAGAAATTATAAAAGAACAAACTATTACAACATACAACCACATGAATAAATTTTACTGACAAAACAATAGATCAAAGAAGCCAGATACAAAACATTACAGATTGTACAATTTTATTTTATGAAGTTCAAGAACAAGAAAATTAGGGAAGCCATGATAGATCAGCAACTTGAGTACTTGCTTTGCAGCCCTGGAGACTGAGAATCAAATCCTGGCCTCGACCCACATGGACCCATGTGCTGTACTGAGGTGTGCCCCAGTTCAGGTCTCACCGGGGACAAGCTTCCCATGTGGGCTGCCCCCTGTTCATCTCCCACCCTGGGTTTGCTTCCCATTTAGGAGGCCCCAGAGTGGGTGTGCCTCTCATGGGGGAGGCTCCTGGCCTAGGTCCTGCCTTGCATTGCTCTGTGCCCACCTGTGGAGTGAAACTATAGTAAAACAAAAAACTGATGACGTACAACTGTGGAGACTGCTCTGGGTCCTCTCCCTTCTCTCTCTCTCTCTCTCTCTCTCTCTCTCTCTCTCTCTCTCTCTCTCTTTCTCTCTCTCTCTCTCTCTCTCTCTCATTTCAAACAATTAAAATAAATCTTTAAAGAAAAGGAAAACCAACCTATGATAACAGAAAATAAAATAGTGGTTAATTAAGGCAGGGGCAAAGAATGACTGGGAAGAGGCATAAGAGAACCTTCTAAGTTTGTGAAAAATGTACTATATCTTGATCTAGGCAGTAGTTACATGCAGATTTACATATGTAAAGATATCTATAGTTGTATATTTAATATCTGGGTACTTTATAAATATATGTATGTAATAGTCCAATTTAAAATAGAAGTATAAAATACTGGACAGATACATGAATCACTATGCTGGGTAGAAATTACAGGTAGAACTGTATTCTATGCTGATTCATCCTCCATTGCTTCAATAATTTTTGAAAATTAAAGTGCAAAATTTACAATATTTCAAAATAAGATGCAATGCTATGAGGTCTGGCAGTTAAGTTTAAAAAGTTGCCAACATGTGCTTACATCAGTAGCACTGTTCAAACAACTCAATAAAGTTTCATAAACTTGGTTATCCATGGCTCAGTGTGTTTGTATCAATGTGTAGCAGTGTTTTCCTGAGTGGTGTTTATTGTTGTTGTGTGTTTTGTTTGCCATTGTAAGAATATTAGAGCTTGAATAAGAGCAATGAACAAACATTAAATTTCTGGTCAACCTTGGCAAGAGTGGAATAAAAAGCAGGGACATGTTAGTCCGAGTTGATGGGGATAACACCATGAAGAAAATGTCAGTGTACAAATGAATTGAACATTTTTCTGAGGGGAGAGAAATCTTCACTGACAAAGAGAGGTCAGGGTGACCAGTAACAAGCAGAACTGTTTAAAACGTTGCAAAAAATGGTCATATTGTGCATCAAAATCATCAGCTGACTGTGAACATAGCAGAAGCATAACAGACCAAATAAACATCTATAGAGAAACAGGTAAGAAAAACAAACAAACAAACAAACAAAACACCTTAACTGAAAATCTCGGCATGGAAATGTGTGCACAAAAACCACCCCGAAGGAGATCACCAATGAACAAAAGTGTAGAAGAGTCAACATTTGTTAAAACCTTTTGTAGAGGTAAGATGATGTTCTGGGCCATGTTATCAGTGATGATGAATCATGGATGTGTCAAAGGGACACAGAAAGAAAGCATCCAAATGCATAGTGGATATCAGCCAGTTCTCTATGACCAAATATTGCATCAGTTCAAATCAAGAATCAAAATGATATTGCTAAGCTTTTTCAATATTAGAGGAGTTGTTCTTTATGAATTTGTACCAGTTGGGTTGGTTGACTGTAAGTGCTATAAAGGCTGTGTAAAAAAGTTAGATAAAAACAACCTGAGCATTTCACCAACTCATGGTTCTTGAGTCACAACTATGCACCAGCTCACACAGCACTGTCTGTGAGGGATTTTTTAGTCAGTAAATAAATAACTATTAATATACCCAGCTCCCAATGAGTTATTTTCTTTACTTGAAGACAAAAGAAAATTAGAAGGGAGACATTTTGATGGCATTCAGGACATCAAGGGTAATATGATGATGGATCTGATGGCCATTACAGAAAAAAAGTTTCAAAATTGCTTTGAAGGGTGAACTAGGTGCTGGCACTGATGTATAGCTTCTCAATGGAAGTACTTCAAGGTGACCATAGTGATATTCAACATTAACATATGTAGTACCTTTTATAGGGCAAGTTTGTAAACTTAATTGTCAGAACTCATATCTACTATTGAAAAGCAAATTATACACATATATTCACAAACAAACACAAAAGATACTGCAAGCCCTTGGCTGCTAATAGAGATGAAAATTCCTGAATAATCTACTACCAGCTTTTATTACGTTGATTTGTTTCTGAAATGTATGGAAGGAAAGCAGAAACTGCAGTATAATAAAAATTACTTCTCAGTTTAACACAGGAAAATATGACTAGAATGCACCAAGGCTGAAATAATGACTAGCCCTCCCCCCAGGACCAGACCACCTCCCACCTGTACCCACAACAACTTTTGCAGTGTTAACAACAGGGTGTTGGGATGCCTGTGGCTGGTGGTGTCTCAAATCTATCTTGACTCATCATGCAATCATAAAATATGCAATCTGAAAAGCATAAACACTTCCAAAAAAATAACTCACCCAGGCATGGAACACAAACTTCCCCATACTTCAAGAACTAAAAGCAATTATAGTTTAATAATTATTAAATTACCTTTTAGTAATAACAATGTTCTGTAGAAAAGCCTGGGAGAGAGAATTGTGAGGTGTGTGTGTTGGGAGAGAGGGGATACTGAGAGGGTTTTCTTAGAAGAATCCCATAGGGAGTGAGGACAGACAGATCAGGGCAAGAAAAAGTGTTTGTGATCAAAAACGATGAGGGAAGATAAAAAAGAGGAATCAAGTATCTTCCTTGGTTCAAGCAAGAAAAATAGGCCAAATACCAGAAATATGACAGATTTGTCAAAAGGATGTGGAAACACCTTAAGAATTAGATGAAGATGATGGGAGGAGAGGAGCTCTTGGAACCTCTCCTGGAAAGAACAACAAATTGAACAACTAAAATCCAACCAAAGAATCCCTAAGCAACACACAGTCTCAGCTGAGAGACCCACTCATTGCAAGAAAATACCTAAAGCCAGAGAAGAAAAGTTAAGTGAGAGAGAAGAAAAGGAAGAAGACAAGCTACAGAATGTGAGCAGGAGACATACCCGATGTCTGACCCAAAGACTGATCCAGAGACCGGCAGAGACTAAGGTGGGAGTGTGTGAGTATGGATCAAAGTGCAGAATTATTCTAGGCAGGTCGGAGGCCAAGAATAGACAAAGGTGGAGGTGCAGGCAGCCAGAATGTGGGGTGGACAGCAGAAGCATTTGCAGCTGGCTGTACTGAGTCTCTGGGGCAGGAGCAAAGGGAGAGCAGCCATAGAGTGGTAAGGGCAGCCCTAGTGCAGTGCAGGAGGCCAGAATGAGGCACTGGCAGTAGCCAGAGATTGGTATGGGTGACAGGAGCCTGGGTTTGGCTGTTGAAGCATGGGTCTGGTGACTGAAGCACAGGATCAATGGAACACAAGGCCAGCAACCAGAGCAGTAAGCAGGTGGCTGAGGCATGTTCTATCAGATGGAGTGGTGGCACCAGGAGTGTGCTGGCAGCTGAAGCACAAAGTGGCCCTCAATGAAAAGGGTCCTAGCCAGAGCACTCTGTGGCCTTGGACACAGAACTTGGATGCTTACCCTTGCTCTCTCCCAGGCCTTATACCACACCCACACCCACCCCCAGCCCTGCACAGAGCCTGCATTCAGTTGGCTGCTCCCAGAAAGCCGCTATTACCCTGTGACACAAACAGACCTGTGATTTTCCCAACAAATCCCACCTCCACAATTCCCACTGAAGCTGGTAGAAGGATCCTGTAAAACTGTGAGATACAGGCATGGCAGCTTCTGACTGCAGTGGGCTCTCAGAGGCACAGATTACCATCACCCTCTATATCTTCCAAAAAAGGAGGCACACAGAGACCAGGGTGACTGAGTCAAAGAGAAGACCACCTTCTAGGAAGTTTCCTACTGGGAGAAAACTAATAACCAAGAAAAAATATTATAAGATGCTACAGCAACACCAACTGGGAAGTGAAAGAAAGATCTCTTCACATCTTCCAGGAGAAAAGCTCTTATGCCCAGAAAGAAAAACACTCCAACAGCAATGAGTATACTAGTGAACAAAGGTGCTCAGAAAGAAAATGAAAAATCTTCAGAAAAGAAATGTAAAGATATGGACATATATGATCTAAATAACACAGAATTCAAGACTGTGATTCTGAAAACACTCAAAGAGATCAAAGAAAAATGGAGAAGTACATAGAGGGAGCTAAGTGATTTCAGAAAAAAAAATTAAAACTATAAAGAAAATAGCAAATAGAAATTCTGAAGATAAAAAATACAATAAAAAAAATGAAAAATAAAATAGCTAGCATAGGAAGCAGAGCCAACCAGAAGAAGGAAAGAATTTGTAAAATCAAAGACAGAAATTTGGAAATGTCACAGTAGAAGAGACCAAAGAATTCAAACAAATGAAAGATCTCTGCAAGAACTATCTGACTCCATTAGAAAGAGTAACATGAGAATAATAGATATTCTGGAGGAAGCAGAGGATGGGATTAACACAATTTGCCTCAGACAAATAGTAAATGACAACTTCCCAAACCTATGGAGAGAATTGCATCCTCAAATTCAAGAAGAAAACAGGACCTCTAGCTACTAGAATCCTAGCAGACCCTCTCCAAGGCAAATGACACTGAAGATGGCAAAGCTCAGAGATAAAGAAAGAATAATCAACACAACCAAGAAAAAGAACACCATGACCTATAAAGTAAAGCCTATCAAACTATCATCAGATTTCTCTACAAGCAAGGAAGGAGTGGAATCAAGTATTCAAAATATTGAAGGAGAGAAATTACAGCCAAGAATCCTCTACCCAGCAAAGTTATTCTTTAGATATAATGGGGCAATAAAGATCTTTTCAGAAATACAGAGGCTGAGGAAATTATCCAGCATAAGGCTAGAATTTCCAGAAATACTGAAGGAGGCAATTTGATCTAAAATGAAAAGTAAAAACAAATAGGGATAAACTTGGACAAAAAATAAATAAATAAAAGGGGAGAAAGTAAAGATTTAAACTTCTAAGCAGAATGGAGGTAAGAAGCATTCTTAAGAAAAAGTATCAGTGCAAATATGAAACTTTCTTTTATATAAACTTCATGGTAACCACTAAAAAAGAATTTATAACTGGGACACATAACAAAAAGAGAGAGAGAGAGAAAACAAATATAAATACCAATACCATCAAATTAAAATAACCAACAGAAATATAAAAGCAAAGAACAATGAAAAAAAAGAGCTACCAGAATACAAAAAGATAAATTGGCTATAGAAAATCCTCATATATCAATCATCACTTTATATGTAAATGGACTAAACTCACCAATAAAAAGACACAGAGTAGCAAAATGGATTAAAAAACTAAATCCAACCTTATGCTGCCTTTAAGAGACACACCTCAGGCACAAGGATAAATACAGACTCAAAGTGACGGGGTGGAAAACAATACTCCAGGTAAAAGGCATCCATAGAAAAGCAGGTGTAGCCATACTTATATCTGACAGAACAGACTTCAGGATCAAAAAGATAATAAGAGAAAACAATGGACATTTTATAATATTAAAAAGGACAATATAACAAAAAGACATGACACTTATTAATATATATACACCCTCAACAAAGGAGCATCAAAATTTACATAGAAACTACTAACAGATTTAAAAGGAGAAACTGACAAAAATACTATTACAGTAGGGGACCTAAATACCTCATTGACAGCCATGGACAGATTATCCATACAGAAAACAAATAAGGAAATATCAGCTTTAAATGATACATTATAGCAATTGGACATAGTTGACATTTACAGGATACTACATCCTACAACACATGGCTACATTTTTCCTAGTGCACATAAAAGATTCTCAAAGATAGAATACATGCTGGGACACAAAGGTAGCCTCAGCAAATTTAAGAACATTGAAATCATATTAAGTGTATTCTCTGACCACAAAGCTCTGGAATTAGAGATGAACTACAAAAAGAAAGAAGGAAAAACTACATGATGATTAAACAATATGTTATTAAAAAATGACTGGATCAAAGAAGAAATAAAAAAAGAGATTAAAAATATGTAGAAACAAATGACAATGAAAACACAGCATATCATTACTGGTCCACAACAAAAGTAATAATAAGAGTGAACTTTATCACTACAGGCCTAACTCAAGAAACAAGAAAAATCACATGTAACCAGCCTAATAACACATTTTAGAAACCTAGAAAAAGAACAAAAAACAAACAAAAGAACAAAAAAACACCAAAGTTAGCTGGAGGAAATAATAAACATTACATCAGAACTAAATAAAATAGTAGAAAAACAATAGAAAAAAATAATGCAACAAAAATCTGGTTCTTAAAATAATTTAATAAAATTGACATACCTCTGGCTAGGCACAACAAGAGAAAAGGAGAAAGACACAAATAATTCAAATTAGAAATGTAAGAGGGAAAATTACAACTGATACCACAGAAATACAAAGGATCATACAAGAATACTATGAAGGGCTTCATGCCACCAATTTTGCAACCTAGAAGAAATGGACAAGTTTCTAGAAACATAATCCACCAAGACGGAATCAAGAAGAACTGGATAATCTAAACAGACCAATCAACAATAAGAAAATTGAAACACTCATCCAAAGCCTCGCCAAAAACAAAAGCCCAGGGCTAGACAGCCTCACAAGCATTACCAAGCATTCAAAAAGGAGTTAACACCTGTCCTCTTCAAACTCTTCCAAAAAATTGAAGAGGCAATAATTTCCAACTTATTTTATGGGACCAACATTACCCTAATACCAAAGCCTGGTAAACGTAACACAAAAACAGAAAATATAAACCAATATATCTGATTAACACAGATGCAAAAATACTAAACAAAATACTAGAAAAAGGAACAAAACAATGCATTTAAAAGATTATACAATATGATCAAGTGTGATTCATCCCAGGGGCACAAAGATGATTCAACATACATATATTGATCAATGTGATACACCACATAAACAAAATAAAAGATAGAAATGATACAATTATATCAATGGATGCAAAAAAAGCATTTCACAAGATACAACATCCATTTATGATCAAAACACTGAATAAAATGTGTATAGAAGGAAAGTACCTCAACATAATGAAAGCGATATATGACAAACTCTCAGAGAATGTCATCCTGAAGGAGGAACAACTGAAACCTTTTCTTCAAAGATTAGGAACAAGACAAAGATGATCCCCATCACCACTGCTATTCAACATAGTGCTGGAAGTTCTAGCCACAGCCATCAGGCAGAAGAAAGAAAAAAAAAGCATCCAAATTGGGAGTGAAGAAGTGAAACTGTCACTTTTTTAAATACAGTAGCTCCTCTTTTTTTTTTATATATATATTTTTTTATTTTTTTATTTTGACAGAGACAGAGACAGAGAGATACAAAGACAGAGAGAGAACTGAACTGGAGGAGCTCCCAGTTCAGCATATTGTTCCGCACGGGCCGGGGCCAGGATTCGATCCTCGGTCCTCGGCATTGCAAAGTGAGCGCTTAACCCACTGAGCCATCCCGGCTTCCCCAAACTGTCACTTTTTGCAGATGACATGATCCTTTATATAGAAAACCCTAAAGACTCCACCAGAAAACTATTAGAAATAATAAATGAATACAATAAGTTTGCAGGATACAAAATCAATATACAAAAATTCTTTGCATTTTTATATATGAACAACAAAACTTCACCAAAAAATTAGAATAATGATACCTTTAGTGGTGACAACAAAAAGAATAAAATACTTACATATAAACTTAGCAAAAAACATAAAGAACTTATACATAGAAAACTATAGGGGAAGCCGGGATGGCTCAGTGGGTTGAGTGCTCACTTTGCAGCGCCAGGGACCGAGGATCGAATCCCGGCTCCGGCCCATGCGGAACCATATGCTGAACTGGGAGCTCCCCCAGTTCAGTTCTCTCTCTCTGTCTCTGTCTCTGTATCTCTCTCTCTCTGTCAAAAATAAAAATAAATAAAACTATATTAAAAAAAAAGAAAACTATAAGACACTATTAAAAGATATTGAATAAGATACAAAGAAATGGAAAGATATTCTATTTCCATGGATTAGAAGAATCAACACAGTTAATATGGCCACATTACACACAGCAATATAAAGATTTAATGTAATTCCCATCAAAATCCCACAAACATTCTTTTGAGAAATAGATTTTTTTTTAAACCATCAGATTCATATGGAACCACAAAAGACCCAAATTGCCAATGCAATCCTAGGAAAAAAAGAATAAGGCTGGAGGCATCAGGCTCCCCAACTTCAGTCTATACTACAATGCATTACTAATCAAAGCAGTTTGGTATTGGCAGAAAAATAGACATATAGATCAATGTAACGGAATCAAAAACTGAGAAATAGACAAGGATCAAATATGGTGGCATGAGAGGAGAATGCCAATAACTGCCTGGGAAGGGCATTATAAACAGAGAGAAATCCACAGGGGAAACCCTGAGAAGAAACCTCAACTAAGAGAACCACACAACGCAGAACAACACCCAAAGGTTAGAGAAAAAAGGGGAGAGCGGGAGAGGAAAAGGGAAGCAGCGGTTCAGGGACAGAGACTCGGAGTGCGGCCCGGGGCTGGCAAAAACAAAGGGGGATTGGGGGACTACGGTCAAAGTGGAGCTGGATCGAGGGCGGGCTGGGAGCTGAGACCTAGGGAGCGTGGAAGCCCTACAAGACTGTGGACAATTTAACATCCAAACCCAAAAGACAGCACGCAGTGCCCTAATCAGATCACAGAGCCTAAAGTGGAACAGGGACGGTGAAGCAGGGCGGCGGCACTTCCCAGCGGGCGGGGTGAGAGCAGGGCACCAGCCCACAACAACTCAGCACCCCTGATTTACGGAGGAGATTGACTGTGAGGGAGCGCCTTCTGAAGACAGGGCTCTTGGAGTGAGGGCTGGGGCTTGAGTGGGCATAGCTGCATTGGACACGCTTAGAGTGAATCCGGCGGTCGCAAAGAGCCAGGAACATAGAGCGGCTGCCACCTGAGCTAGCCCGAGTTACAGCCTGCGCGCACAGGGCTTTCGGCGCCACACCCACTGGGCCGCTGCGGCACTGCTGCCAGTGCACAACTGGGCTTTCGGCGCCCAGCCCAACAAGCCACCGCGGCTCCGCTGCTTGCTTGCCAGTGCGCAATTGGCTTTTGGTGCCCCGCTCACCAGGCCACTGCGGCGCCGCTGCCAGCGCGCAAGTGCACAGTGGGACTTCCGGCGCCCCGCCCACTGGGCCGCTACGCATCTCTGCATGCACACACTCGGGCTTTCGGTGCCCCAGCCACCGGGCCGCCGTGGCACCGCTGCCTGCTCGCCAGCACGTTACCGGGCTTTTGGTGCCCTGCTCACCAGGCCGGCTTACGGCGTCCTGCCCGCCGGGCTCCTGCGGCGCTGCTGCCTGCTCGCGAGCATGCAGCTGGGCTTTTGTCGTCCCGCCCATCGGGCCTCTGGGGAGTTGAAACCCGCGCGCGCAACGGGGCTGCCAACCAGGTCGCTGTGGTGTCAAGGCCTGCGCACGGGACTGCGCAGCCTACCGGGGCCTCTGCCAAGCCCCAGCCCATCCAAGTGCTGCTCCATAGGCATGGCTTACAGATAAGATTGAAAGAGGGGCAGCCAGGCAGAGGAGAGAAAGACCAGAGTTCCTGCGCCACGCCCGCACTGAACCACCAGCCCTCCTCCTGAAAGAGGGATCTGCTATTGTGTCTCAGGCCAGCCCTAGCTCCTACTCACATGCCCCCACCCCTGACCACACCTTTACTACCCTCCTATCTAACAGCTAAGACAGCAACCTGCAGTGCCCCAGGACACAGAAGCTGTCTGCTTCCCCCAACCCTCTCCCAAAATCTCCTTCTCCCACAACTGAGCCCAAAAGAAAAAATAAAGAGAAGCCCATCAGATCGGCAAACCCCCAGAGAGAAAACAGACTCATGCGTAAAGCAAAAAGAACCACATCAAACACAATGCACACCTCAGAATCCAATGCCCCTCCAGAAGATCAGGGGCAGTCTTTAGTAAAGGACCTTGCACACTTGGAATCAAATCTAAGTGAAACAGAATTCAGGGCTGCATTAATCAAGACACTCACAGAGCTCACTCAATGCTGGCAAAGTACCCAGACACAGTTAAATGACCTCAACAAGAAATTTTCTGAGCAAAATGAGTATTTTACCAACAAAATTGAGAAGCTAGAGCAGAACCAAAAGGAACTCCTTGAAATGAAAGGCATCATGGGAGAGCTGAAAAAAGAACTGACCAGCATAGGAAACACAGCTGACCAGCTAGAGGAAAGGATGAGTGAAATTGAAGATACAAACATGGAAATGTCACAGAGGGAAGAAGAAAGGAAAGGAAAATCAAGAGAAATGAAAGAGCCCTACAAGAACTTTCTGACTCCATCAGAAAGAACAATATTAGAATAATAGGGGTACCAGAAGGAAGCGAGATGAAATCTTCTCAGAGTCTACTAAAACAAATAGTGGATGAAAATTTCCCTAACCTGTGGAAAGAAATGCAGCCCCAAATCCAAGAGGAAAGCAGAAGCACTAACTTCGTAGACCCTAGCAGATCTTCTCCAAGGCACATTGTTCTGAAGGTGATAAAAACGAATGACAAAGAATAAATCCTCAAGGCTCCCAGGGAAAAACAAAACATAACTTTCAAAGGAAAACCTATCAGGCTGTCACCAGACTTATCAGCAGAAACTCTGCAAGCCAGGAGGGAGTGGAGTCCAATCTTCAAAATATTAAAAGAGAGAAATTTCCAGCCAAGAATGAACTATCCAGCAAAATTAACCTTTCGATATGAAGGGGGAATTAAGGCCTTTAAAGATATACAGAAGCTGAGGGAATTCTCCAGCTCAAAACCGGCACTCTAGGAAATACTAAAGGAGGCTATCCGACCTGAATCAAGAAATCAAAAAAAATGGAGAAAAGTTGGGACAACAAGAAAATAAAAATGAAAGAAGAAATGGATACAGGATATCCTCATATATCAATCATCGCCCTCAATGTAAATGGACTGAATTCACCAATAAAGAGGCACAGGGTAGCAGACTGGATTAAAAAACAAAATCCAACCATATGCTGCCTACAAGAGACACACCTCAGCCACAGGGACAAACACAGACTCAGGGTAAAAGGTTGGATAACAATACTCCAGGCAAATGGCAGTCAGAGAAAAGCTGGAGTGGCCATACTGACTTCTGATGAAAAAGACATCAGGATAAAAAAAAATAATAAGACATAAAGATGGACATTACATCTTGATAAAAGGGACAATACAACAAGAAAACATCACACTCATCAATATATGTGCTCCCAATCAGGAAGCACCAAGATTTATAAAGTAACTACTAACAGATCTAAAAGCAGAATTTGACAAAAATACAATTATAGTAGGGGATCTAAACACCCCCCTGACAACATTGGACAGATCATCCAAGCAGAAACTAAATAAGGAAATTGCAGCTTTAAATGATACATTGCAGGAAATGGACATAATTGACATTTACAGGTCATTTCATCATACAACAAAGGGCTATACATTTTACTCTAGTACACATGGAACATTTTCAAGGATAGACCATATCCTGGGACTTAAATCCAACCTCACCAAATTTAAGGGCATCCAAATCATACCAAGTGTATTCTCAGACCACAAAGCGTTGAAACTTGAGATCAATTGCAAAAGATAAAGTGCAGAGAGAACCATATATATGTGGAGGTTGAACAACATGCTATTAAAAAATAGCTGGATCAAAGAGGAAATCAAACAAGAGATTAAAACATTTGTAGAAACGAATGACAATGGAAACACGACGTACTAGAATTTCTGGAACACAGCAAAAGCAGTATGAAGAGGGAAATTTATATCATTACAGGCCTATCTCAAGAAACAAGAAAATCTACAAGTATACACCCTCACATCTCATTTTATAGAGCTAGAAAAAGAAGAAGAGAGGTCCCCCAAAGCCAGCAGAAGAAAAGAATTAATAAAAATCAAAGCAGAACTTAATGAAATTCAGAATAGAAAAACAATAGATAAAATTAACGCCACAAAGAGCTGGTTCTTTGAAAAACTCAATAAAATTGACAAACCACTGACTAGCCTCACCAAAGGACAAAGAGAAAAATCTCATATTTCCTGAATATGGGACGATAAGGGAGAGATTACAACTGATGCTGCAGAAATACAAACAATCATAAGAGATTATTATGAAAGACTCTATGCCAACAAATTTGACAACCTAGAGGAAATGGACAAATTTCTAGAAACATGTAGTTTACCGAAACTGAACCAAGAAGATTTGGATAACCTCAATAGACCAATCAACAGTACAGAACTTGAAACAATTATGCAAAACTTGCCCAAAGGCAAAAGGCCTGGACCAGATGGCTTTACCAATGAATTCTACCAGTCATTCAAAGAAAAACTAACACCCATCCTCCTCAAACTACTCCAGAAAATTCAAGAGGAGGCACTACTCAACTCTTTCTATGAAGCTAATATCACCCTAATACCAAAACCTGGGAAAGATAATACCCAAATGGAAAAATATAGGCAAATCTCACTGATGAACACTGATGCAAAAACCTTAAATAAAATTTTAGCTAACAGAATACAACAATTCGTTAAAAAGATTATTCACCATGACCAAGTGGGATTCATCCCAGGGGCACAAGGATGGTTCAACATACGCAGATCAATCATTGTAATCCAGCACATAAACCAAACAAAGGATAAAAACCACATGATTATCTCAATCGATGCAGAAAAAGCATTCGACAAGATACAACAGCCATTTATGATAAAAACACTGAATAAATTGGGAATTGAAGGGAAGTACCTCAACTTAATTAAGGCCATATATGACAAACCCTCAGCAAATATTATACTGAGTGGGGAAAAGCTGAAGCCTATTTTCCTAAAATCAGGACAAGACAGGGATGCCCCCTGTCACCACTGCTGTTCAGCATAGTACTAGAAGTTCTAGCCAGAGCAATCAGACAAGAGAAAGGAATAAAAGGTATTAGAATCGGGAGAGAAGAAGTTAAACTGTCACTCTTTGCAGATGACATGATCCTGTATATAGAAAACTCGAGAAGATCTTGGCAAGATGGCGGCATGAGAGGAGAACCCAGACACCTACCTGGGAAGGGGCTTACGAACAAAAAGGAACCCACAGAGGAAACCCTGAGAAGCACCCTCAACTGAGAGAACCACACAACGCGGAACAACACACAAAGGTTAGAGGAAAAAGGGGAGAGCGGGAGAGGGAGGGAGAAGGAGCAGTTTGGGGACAGGAACGGAGCGCGAAGCGCAGCCCGGGGCTGGCAAAAACAAAGGAGTTTGGGGGACTACAGCCAAAGTGGAGCTGGATCGAGGGCGGGCTGGAAGCCGAGACCTAGGGAGAGTGGAAGCCCCACAGGAATGTGGACAATTTAACATCCCAACTCAAGGGGCGACACGCGGTGCCCTAATCAGATCACAGAGCCTAAAGTGGAACAGGGACTGTGGAGCAGGGCGGCGGCACTTCCCGGCGGGCGGGGTGAGAGCAGGGCACCAGCCCGCAGCAGCTCGGCACCCCTGATTCACAGAGGAGACACAGCTGA
>PVKE010016687.1:0-31696 GCA_004027555.1 Craseonycteris thonglongyai | reverse complement strand
ATTAAAACTCCTTTTTTGAGTATTGCTGTCTGCATGCTGAAGTTACTTCCCAGGTAGATCCATACCTCACCCTGTGGTCTTTGGTTTCTTCAAAGTAGAACTGAGCCAGGTTATTAGTCAAAGCTGTGGTCAGTACCAACTTTGGCCAAGACACGCCTGACCCAGATCTGCCATCGATGAGTGACCAAGAGGAGCAGGAGTGGGATAGGGAAGCAGGGTTACCAGCTGGGCCATCTCAGGGTGATTAGGTACATCTTGAGGTTTTTTTTTTACCACTCCTTACTCCTTTTTATTTGTTCATTCATCCATTCACCTCTTACATCAGATCCTTGGATTTGTTCTTCCCCTTAGCCCCAAGTCTGAACTGTGTTACTTCCTACTGTTTTAACATATAAGTCAAAGCAAAATTAAAATGATAAGAATTAACTCTTCTTCTCTCAGGTGATTTATTAAAAGATATTGTGGTAGGATAGGAATTAGGTAGGAAAGCATAAAAATATAATGAAATAGTAAAAGTGAATGAAATTGTCTAACAAAAGGATGAGCAAATAAATACAATTGCCTTTTAGTAGTATACATGTTCACATGGTTTCTTTTTCCAGAGTTTGTGTGTCGGGGTGAGGGGAGGGGCTCTTTTCTAGACAGGCAATTTTTTAAATAGGTAAGATAAGCTTCATTTTTCTGACTGTAACTTGACTCACAGTAACCATAGAAAATGGCTCTTGGCCTCCAGTTTTTGCTCTAGCCAGTGAGTCAACCTACTTAAGGTGATGATTTAATTTTTATGGTGTTCACATTACAAATTAACAGTTGCAAGTGTAGGTTTGGGGGAGTTCTCTGAGGATGGCGTGCCCCTTGGCGTACAACAGATAACTTCCTTATGAAAGTGAATAGAAGTTGCCTTTTAGTTTTCTGAAAGCATATCTTTCAGTCCTCATATTTGAGGAAGATACTCATCTAACCTATGGAATCTCCAAACTCCATAGATTTTCACACATCAAAATACTTCAGACCTTCAGCTTGCTCACAGCTTATGGATGAAGTTATAATATCTGAGAAAGTCAATTGATATTTGCTTTTGTTAATCACAATTGTTCATGAGCACAATGTATAATTCTAGCTCTTGATAAATGAAGCTAATACTTCATCGTATTACTTGCACCTGTGCTTGTATTTTAAAATATTTGTGGAATTGTAAAGAGAAAATAAAGCTTTTGAGAGTGGCCAGGTTTGGTCTCATGGCAGAATAAACAATTATTTTTTTTTAGTTATATAAATTTTGTGGAGTTATGATATGTAACAGCTGCATTTAGAAAGCAAAATTCATTGATTTCTATATTTTTATGGTTTTCAACATTATTGTATGGTATCAAGAGTGGATTTTCCTGAATCATAATAGAAAATATTTTTAGAGAGAGACTACTATGTGTTTCTGTAAGATAGATTTAGCCAAAAATTACAGAAAACAACCTAATGCACTGATGTGACTAACATTTGTAAAGTCAACCTGTTTAATAGACTCTGGTAAGTAAACAATGGTTTCTAGAGAAGACTGAAAATTCCAAAAAAGAGAAAATTATATTAGTGGCACTATTTCTGTCGGGAACCCTGTTAACTGTAGAAAAGACTGACCAAGTTAGACAGATCCATTCTAGCAAAAAAGTGTGTGGGTGTGTGCAACATACTTTTCTCTTACATACATGGATTTTATAGTCAGAAAAAATTTGGAATCCTAACTATTTGGTAAAATATTGGAAACTAATGCTTATTTCTAGAATGCAAATTAACTCTTTGGACAGAGATTGATCCTATTATAAGATTGTAAAACTTGTAAGATTTAGAAATAAGAATCTGTTATTCAATGCTGAAGTAGATGTTGGTAATTTTAGATAAGTGTAAGGATATAAAAGAGGACTTTTAATGAAACTATTTCTTGTAAGATTGAGGATTTTAAAATATTTTGTTACAATTCAGAAAAAGACCAAAAAAAAAAAAAAGCTAAAAATTTAGTTAAATCCACTATGTCCTAAAATGTTTGTAAAATTATAACCTAATTATTAAACATTAGCACATGATTTTGTTAGCAACAGTATTACACTATCTGTTATTTCATAATAGGATTTCTATTTTTTATTATTTAAAATAGCACTTTAATTGGTACTAGACAAAGCAACTGCTTTTTCTATCATCTTAATTTTTGTTTTTACTGGCAAATTTGGACTGGAAATGTCATTTTGTTAAAAGTTACATTGTCTACTTGTATTGCCAAGGCAGCACCCGAACAGATACCCCAATTATTTTAAGATCAGTTTCACTGCATTACTGTTAGATTTTTTAAATAAACATTTAAAAGAAATAGATGTGTATTTTCTTATTTGACTTGTTTCCCAATCAACTAAAACTGCATATTTTGTGATTTATATTATTTTGTGAGTTTATCAATACTGTCTAACCACAGGATTAATTGGAATTTAAGCAGTTTTAGCAAGAACAATATTTTAGGGGAAAAATGGCTCTCCTTACCATTTATTGCTTATAAAATGCAGATAAGGTCTGAGTGATGGGTTTACACAACTGTGATTTGTATGCACGTGACTTTCTTGTTTTGTTTAAGAAAAAGCAATAAAAAAAATTTGGAATAAATTGAATTGATTGAAAAGATTTTTATGCTAAAAATATTTCAGCTAATATGACTTTAGTGAGTTTGATATAATGACGATAATAATAGCTCACCATAAGGGATGCTTATTATGTGGCCGGCATTGTGCTAAACATCTTACTTATATTATCTCAGTTATTTCTCCCAAGTGTTATATTAAAAACTGAGTAATATGCTCATACTTGTAGTCACTGTATTAGTAAGTTGTTATGTTTGACTAAGTACTTATTATTACATTAATATGACTGTCTCCTCTTATTGAATCAGAAACCTCAGAGTTTGAAACTTCTAATCTTAACATTTTAAAAGGAATGGACTAGAAATGACAAATCTGTCATATGAAGCTCTATCTTAGCCTTTCAAGTAATGTTATTGCAATTCCATTCCCTCCCCCAATATTTATTCTATGATAAATGGATTATTTGTTACAGCCTCTTCTATCTTGGCTTCCTGTACTCATCACTCTCTCTCTATATATATATATGTAACTGAATAATAATTGTACTCTGACATGAGGTTCACATTATTAGTCTCTTATTAAAAATGCTGTTTAAAAATGGACCTTTTTTATTTTTACTTTTTTTTAAGAAGGTAAAACCCACACACAGAAAAGTGCTCAATGAACATATTACCCTTCAGATTAAGAAATAGAATAATGCCATCACTTTACGATGCAGAAATCTGGTCCTCTGCCATTCCCTCTTTCAACCCTCTTCCTCATCGGTAACCGCCACTTTGCTTTTTATGAATATTATTTTAGTTTGCCTGTTTTTATACTACATATAAGTGCAATTATATCATACATACATTGTTTTGAGACCAAATTTTTCACTTAAAGTTTTTGAGATTCATCCTTTGTGTTATATATAACCTTAGTTTGTTATTTTAATTGCTAAATAGTATCTGCTCTGTGACTACCGGTATATCAGAATTTATTTTCCAGCTACTGTTGATGAGTATTTTAGTCATGTCCAGTTTTGAACAATTATGAACAATGTTATTATAAAAAGATTTTTTCATATATGTTAGGCCATACATTTGCTTCCTATGATTGCCATCATATAACACATGAGTGTATTCAAACTTAATACTCAATATAAGTTTTTCAAAGTGCCTGTATCAATTTATAGTTCTGTTCACAGTGTTTGAGAATACTGATAGCTTTTATTCCTTGTCAGTACTTGGTGTTACCAGTCTTTGTAATTTTAGCCATGCCTGTGTGTGTATAATTTTGGTTTTAATTGGGATTTCCCTAAGGATACCTATAACTATTAAAGAAAGAAATTGAATCTATCTTTTTTATGTATGTCTAGAATACACATATTTATGTAGGGTTTTTGCTGTTATGTTCATGAAGGAAACTTTTATAACTTTTCTGTTTTGGAATCCTCTTGTTAGATTTGATGTCAGGATATATCTGCATAATAAGTTGGTCAGTGTTCCCCAAATATTCTATTTCTGGAAAAAATTAGTATTATGTGTTCCTTAATTTTGGTTCAGTTTACTGGTAAAAACTGGAATTTTCTTTGTGGAAAAATTTTTAATTGTGAATTTAATTTTTTTAATGCTTGTATGACTTCAGATTTTCTTAGTTATGTCAGTTTTGTATGTTTTGCTTTTTTTAGAATTTGTCCATTTAAGTATTTCATTTTCTTAACAGAAAAATATTTTTACAATATATTTGGACAATTTAGCTAGGTCTTCTTTTATATTCCCGTTTTGTTCTGTGTGCTAAAATTCAATTTTACTTTACTTATTTTGTTGTTCAGATTGTCATAGCATTAGCCATTGGGAGGTGTCATTTTTAAATATATATTTTTTTCCTGGCAGAATATAAACTTCACAAGAATGTGTATGATGTCTGTTTTATCCCACAAGGTTAGCAAAGAGCTTAGTACCTCAAAAAAATCAATATTTATTTCTTGTAAAAATCAATTAGTGAATGGAAGCTGTAAAGATGAGAAAACAACATTAAACTTATTTATTATCTAATAATTCCTGAGTTATCTTCACTTTCTAAGTGCTTAGTTATTTGTTGGTTTCTCTACCTCATCTAGACCTATGTATAGGTGAAAAACAGCTGATAGAAAAGTAAACATAAAAAACATGCCAATCTCTGTATTGTTAGACTATACCAGTTTAGAAGGATGAGATTATTGTTATTTTGGGCATTGGTCTTATTGCAGATTTTTTATTGTGCTTCTTAATCATCCTGCCATCCCTTTTGTAATCACCTACTTTATATCAATTTGGACCGAAGCATAACTGCAGTAGACTTGATATTTTTCCATAAAAAAGAAGACCATCCGGCTTTTGTAACATAGTTTTACTTCATTAGCCAATGTGATTAAATCAAAACCTATGAGGAGGTGAGAAGATTTTTGTTTGTGGAACTGTGTATGTGTGTGTGTGTGTGTGTGTGTGTTGACAGAGGAATAGTGTTAACTTATTTATGATATTCTGCCACTTTCACTTCAGAGAAGAGCAGAACATTTTTATGTTCAAATTAGGGGACTTCTCAATATTATTTACCATTTTACCATCAAGTACAGATCTCGTAAATCAAAGAGCAGTTTTAAATGTCATATGTGTATATGCTATTCTGGGAACCCCCAGTTATAGCGATATTTTGGGAAACTGTGGGTTGACCTTGCAAAACTCCCATTAACAAGAAAAACAATCACATTTCAAAGGGTGACATCTAACAAGGAGCTCAAAAGAGCAGAGAAGGTGTGTAGGTGTTCAACAGTAACAGCCTAGTGGCACCACATTGTATTTCATGAATGAGAGCAATTCGCAGAATTCCTACAAATAGAATTTCCTACAAAAACATAACTGCGTAGTAGTTTTCTTTATCATTCATTCATTCTATCAACATTTTCCAAGTTCCTACTAAATAGCAGGCAGAAACCTGGTTGCTTGGAAAATAAATGAGTGATTTGTATCGTCCCTTCCTGCATGTAGTTCAGTTGAATGGAGAGAACTCAGCTCTTAACAGGTGTATCACTCACAGTAATTATTTTAGATATAATAAATTGTAGGTAAGACCAACTTGAAAAATAAAATTATGTCACCTAAATATATGTCTTTTTGAACTTAATAAGTCAATTACATACAGGACTATAAGAAAATGTGCCAGAAAGTTAATAAAGGTGATCTCTGTGTGTTGCTAATTGGTAGTGATTTTATAAATGTTTCACAATTTCTAAAACAAGCATATATGTCTTTCAATTTGAGATACAAAAGTCATTTATTTCAGGCTACTATAATTTGCATAGATAATCTTTATGTTTTCTTGAATTTACTTTCATAGTGCTTTGCCAGTTAGGGAATTTTCTGGTTCTTACTATTAAATTAAAATTAACATTTTTGAAAAGCATTAAAATGCAGAAGTAGGAGAATCATTATCTTAACACAGGGGGTGCAAACATTTTCTAAAGTGACCAAACAGTAGATATTTTGGGCCTTGAGGTCCATACAGTTTTTGCCACAACAATTTGACTCTGCCTTCTAGCAGGAAGACAGCCATAGATGTAATACAAGGTGTGATCCAAAAATACAGTGAATGTTTAAATTAAAAGACTCTTACGGTAAAAGACATATTGCCCTTAAACCCCTCAAAATTTCTCCTTCCCTTCAAACAGACTTATCCCATTATTCTTGCCACTTTCTGAAGCACTTCTGGGTCTTCTTTAGTGTCTTTAGTTGCACTGTTGTGGCTGCTGCGATATCCCGAATTGATTCAAAATGTTTACTTTTCATCGTCTTTTTTTTTTTAATATGTAACTGGGCAGACCATGGTGAGTAGTCACATCCCAGGCATATAACATTTTTTTTTTTTGAAGATTTATTTTATTGTTTTTGACAGACACAGAGAGACAGAGAGAGAGAGAGAGAGGGGAGGGCCCAGAGCAATCTCCATAGTTGTACACCATCAGTCTTCAACACGGTTTCATTCCACACAGGTGGGCAGGGGCCACGCAGGGCAGGAACTGGGCTGGGGGCCTCCCGAATGAGAGGCACACCTCTTCAAGCTGGGGGCCAAACCGGGGGGCAAGAACCAAAGTGGGGGCCTTCTGGATGGGAAGCACACTCCAGTTCAGCATATGGGTCCACACGGGCCAGGGCTGGGATTTGATCCTCGGTCCCTGGAGCTACAAAATGAGCGCTTAACCCGCTGAGCCATCCCGGCTTCCCCTTTCATGGTAATTTTGACTTTGAAGAACAGTCAGGAGTCACATGGCACCAGATAAGATGAATACGGTGGATGAGGATAATGTTTTTATTCAACAGAAATTGCCAAACCATAAGCAATGTGTGACATGGACCATCGTCATGATGGAGGATCAAATTGTTAGCCTATTTCTCAGACACTCGTGTAATAAAATGTGAATGAATGAATATATCCATGTTCCAATAATACATGTTCCAATAAAACAGGGAGACATTTACGTATGGTGTGGTCACCTTACCCCTATCAGGGCATTCATTAAAAATGCAGACAGTATTTTTCATACTTCTCTGAATCTGATTCCGAAGAGATAAACCCTTGGAATCCACATGTTTACCCTGCTGTCATTATTATTATTATTTACTATTTACACTTCATTCTGAGAAGTCCGTTTCCTTTACCTATCAGGACACCTGAGGCATGAATTTATCTTGACAATTTTCCTGAGGAATTTCCGTTTAGCTTGACTCCTTTGAAGTTTGTGCAACATACAACTTAGCAGGTAGAAACTCGGTTCTCAGTAATTGACAGAGAAAATATCAAGGGAAAATTTTTACTGAGTTAAAGTTTAAAAATGGAACCTCAAAGAGCAAGAACCTTTGCTCCTTCCTCTGTTTACTGCCATATTTTCAACATTTAAAAATAGGTTAGGTGCCTGGCATAGGGTAGGTGTTTTGATAAATATTTGCAGAATAAACTGAGGGCACTTTTCCGTTGCTTCAGCCTCATCATACGTGCATCCAAGTGGCCCATCTTTGTATTTGATATCCAGGCAATGAAATCCTAGCCACAGCTTTTGTGTGTTTACACCATGTCTTTAGTTTTTATCCAATGTGCCATTGCCTTAGAGTATTTTGGGGATTATGAATCCTGCCTTCAAGTCTATCATTATTCCAACATTCCCAATTTCACAACAGGATGGCATTTATAAATGCTTATAATTATATTAATTAGAGATCTTTTGTTTGTATCAATAGAAATCATTATGGCCAACTTAAATAGAAAGGGGGTCTGTGAGGAAACTGAGTTAGATGAGATCTCAGAAATGCCACCCAACATAACTCACCTCCCAATTGTTTTCCCATGCCAGGGTTGTTTACAAATGCTGTGCTCTGTGCTGGTTTTAAATTCCTGTAGAGAGATTGGGATTGGCCTGTTAAGGTCACTGCCTATTCTTTAGTTTAATTGCGGGGCCATCGGGGGTACCACTGTGTAGCTAGCCCTGTGGAGCAAAAATCAGAGACTTTTAACAAAAAGATGTGGGAGTGGGATAGACATGCTAGGGCAACCCAGCCTAGTTTAGGCATGCTAATTTTGGTGCCTTAAAAAAGAAACAGTAAATGATGATGAACTTCGGGTTTGTTTGTTTTTTTAAGCCCATTCCATGTTTTAAATTGTGTGTCTACTGCAAACCAGGCTGCAGAATTCCAGGAGGTGCACGGCAGTACTTCTCTGTATCCTGCCGCTCTGTTGTTGATGGCATCACTCTGTGATTTCTGTGGAGTTCTTTCAGATTTGGAGCCTCGCTTTAGCTGCTTTAGCTGGAAGATTTGATTTTCAGTCCTGGTTTTGCTTTTACATTACATTTATTTATAATATCTATCCCAGCCTACATCCAAGAAAAGATTTGTTACTGGCAGGTTTCAAATCTAATTTCACGGTAAGAAATAGCACAGATATTATCCAGGCTACTCCTGTAATCTAGTCACCTCTGGTTCTATCTTTGCTTAGCTGCCACCCAGACAGGCAGTGTCACAGCATGGTCCTGGACCTGCTGGGCAGCCCCTGGGGCTCTTAGTAAGGTGACCAGATTTTAACATTGGTAAAGCGGGACACCATTGACAGGGGGGGAGGGGGTTCTTGATGAAAAATTTGGTCTATCTCCCGCCGTTCCCTAGCTTGTCGTGCATTCTTTCCAAACATCGGGACTTTTTTAAAATGCCGCGGGACGCGGGACAAATTGTTAAAAATCAGGACTGTCCCGCCAAAAGCGGGACATCTGGTCACCCTATCTTAGAGGGAAGTTCTCTTTCACTTTATGACCTGCATCTTCCCCATGCCCAACCCCTCAAACTCTCTCTTTATTCTGTTGTAATCTATAAGGATTGATAGCTTCTGACTGCTCTCCTCTGCGAAAGCATCTTCTTAACTCCCTACTCCTTTCTTTGCTGTAATTCCACTGGCCTGCTTTTTATTGGAGACTCACAGAGGTCTCTTCCCTCTGCCTGGAATGTTCCTTTCCCATGTATTTCCAAGGTTGGCTCCTTCATGTTTTTCTAATCTCAGCTCATGTCACCTTTTAGCAAAAGATGACTTCTCTACCACCCTTACTAAATGGTCTGTGCCTTTAAATCACTCTTTATGCAGTCACTCAGTTTTATTTCAATGTTGCAGTGATCGCTATCCATAATCCCATTTCTTTGTGAATTTATTTATCGTTTTCTTTCCCCTGCTAGCATATCAACTCCATGAGAACATAGATTTTATCTCTGGTCTATCCCAGAGCCTGCTATGCTAGGTGCTCATTGAGCAAATGAATGAATGAATGAAGGCCAATTTGAAATTTCCAAATTAACGGATGCACTACAATCCATAGGCACCTCAATATAGACAGGCTCACCTGAGACATAGCAAAGCCAATAAAGACAAAGTTAAGCCATTAGCACCTTTGGGATTGTGGGGAACTCAGATCACTGCTCTGGCTGAATTTCTGGTCCCAGGAAAAAACACCCATTCCAGGAAAGTGCTGGGGATTTGCAGCTGCTTATATACCTATGTTCCTGGGTCACCCTGCTCATTAGCTTTGTCAGCAATGTGTTTGCTGAGCTCAGCGGAGAATTCTCCCAGCCTGGGAAGAAGTAATGTGTAGTAGGTATGATGGAAACTTAGCACAAGGCACTAATGCCCAGAACTTATTTTTGGTCCATTCTTTTATATCACCCAATCATTTTTAAATTCTATTCAGTACCTATGTACACGTTAGCCTCACAAGTCTCTACAGGATGGTATAGTATTTGTTCTACTCGTATGAGCTGCCATAGTCCAAATGCACACGTGTGTGTGCTTAAACCAGCCACTGCCTTTTTAAAAACTTGCACAAGCCAAGCTGGAGCCTCAGCCACTAAAATGACCCCTGACCTCAGAAGGAGAAATTATTTTGGAAATTTTGGAAATAATGTGAAGACCAGAGATATGTTGAATTTTGTTTAGCAACCTTAATTTCTGCCCTTCATAGCTCTTCTTAATTGTTCATAGCTATGGTAATGTATAATTGGTTTACTTCTCACTGGCTAGAGCCTTGTTAAGTATTCCTACTGGCTTCATACTGATGGGTCAACCTGTTGGTGAAATTATTTTAAGTAGTTTTAAGTGGGCTTAAAATAATTCCAAAATCAAACTCTTGAACCTTTTAAGTGGAGTCTAACCTTATGCTGTATTGGTTACATGATAAATAAGGCTCCACACAGATCGCTTAAAAAGCAGGAATAAAACTACTAGATTTTGTCTAGTGCTTGTCAGCTTCATATCCTGCATTATTTTAGGGCTTTTAAGAAGACTTGGAGGATGGGTGGCATCCACCCAATATTTGCCTGGAGAAGTCTGTTTCTGTACTTCTTCTGCCTAACACTAATGTTGAGTCTTAGTAATATCTCATAAGCTTTTTTTTTTTTATATATGCATGTTTGGAAACATTCTTTAGGAGCTAAATTAAGTTAAACTTAAAAACAACACTATAATGTGGCACAATGTTAAACATGGGTGAATCTGCATGTAAAGTGCATTAAGTTCTTTGGATTATTTTTGCACCTTTTCTGTAAATTTTAAATGATCTGAAACTGGCTTGTCCAACCTCCGGCCCACAGACCACCTGCACCTAGGACATCTTTGAATGTGGCCCAACAAAAATTTGTAAACTTTCTTAAAATATTATGAGATTCTTTTGTGATTAACTTTTAGCTCATGAGCTATTGTTAGTGTTGGAGTGTTTTATGTGTGGTCCAAGACAATTCTTCTTCCAGTGTGGCTCAGGGAAGCCAAAAGATGAAACACCTTTGTTCTAAATAAAATATTGAACAAAATATCGACAGCATTGAGGGCAGTCAGAGCTGTGATTCCTGTCTCAGTTATGTTCCTATAGGTGCCCCTGCAGCATCTCGGTTACCGCTGGGTGACTATAGGCAGGACAATCCCTAGGGAAGGCTCCACTGAGCTGATGAAATCAGAGACATAAGGAAACAAAATTTGAAGAAATAAAGCTTGTATTTAATTCTTATTTATTTATGTATTTGTTTATTTATTGATTTATTTTTAAGATTTATTTTATTGTTTTTGACAGAGACAGAGAGAGACAGAGAGAAGGGGCAGGGCCCAGAGAAGTCTCCATAGTTGTATGTCATCAGTTTTTGACATGGTTTTATTCCACACAGGTGGGCAGGGGCTGCGCAGGACAGGAAATAGGCTGGGGACCTCCCGCATGGGGGCACGTCCCCTTGAACCAGGGGCTGAACCAGGGGGTGAGAATTGAACTGGGGGCCTCCCACATGGAAAGCACACCCCAGTTCAGCATATGGGTACACACGGACAAGAGTCAGGATTCGATCCTCGGTCCCTGGGGCTGCAAAGTGAGCACTTAACCTGATGAGCCGTCCCGGCTTCCCCTGTGTCTAATTTATAGAATGTATCAAAATGATACTGAGTTGGGGAAGCCGGGATGGCTCAGTGGGTTAGGCGCTCACTTTGCAGCCCTGGGGACCGAGGATCGAATCCCGGCCCTGGCCGTGTAGACCCATATGCTGAACTGGGGAATGTCCCTAGTTCATTTCTCACTGGAGTGAGACCCCGGCCCAGTTCCTGCCCTGTGCAGCCCCACGCCCACCTGTGGAATAAAACTATGTGGAAAAACCAACAATGTGCAACTATAGAGACTGTTCTGGGCCCTCCCCCTTCTCTCTGTCTCTTGTCTCTGTACCTCTCTCTCTCTGTCAAAAACAATAAATAAATCTTAAAAAAACAATGATACTGAGGAAGTGACATTTTATAATAATTGAATTTTAATATATTCTTATATTTGTATACATTTTATTATCTTTGAACTACAGTTTTTTCCTTTGGGGGACTAAGTCTGATTTATTACCAAGTTTTAATAAAGCTTTGCATTCTCAAATAATTTAAAAGCAAATTTGCAGTAGATAATGATTATTTTATATGATTATCTTCAGCTGAAATTTATAGTCTCTAGTTTCAGGGTATTAGAGAACTACTTCTTAATAAAAGCAACACTGGCAGTTTGAAAGTCAGAGACAAAAACAGTGAGATTTAAAATGATCCATAGCAAGAATCTGGAATACCCAGAGGAAGAAATGTGAATGAAAGTATTACTGGAAGGAAGAGAGAAAGGAGATGGCAGGATTGGAGGAGAGTCCAGAAAGAGAAGGGGAGAGATGGGAGGGGGGGAGTAAAGGAGGGAGGGGTGCAGGGAGGGAGGGAGAGAGAGAGGGAAGTAGAAAGGAAGGCAAGAAAGAATGATTAAAAGAAAACTATCTAGAAAGACACATAGTGCAAATATTGCTGTCTTTGCTTAGGGGGAAGCATATAATATAAATGAAAGGCAATCAAAAAAGTGTTTTTGGACTTCAAAATAATGTTGATCATATGGTGTGAATTTACCCTGTGGGTTTTCTAGCAGCTGAGCCTACAAGTGAGGCCAGATGCAGCGTCATGATTAGGTGGAGCCCTTGGCCCAAGGAAGCTCAGAAGGACCCTTCTGTGTTCATGGTCAGGCCTGATCTTTTCACCTAAGGAAGCTGCTGCTTTAGTAACACGTCTCTGGATATGAACTGAGAGCCATTTGCTCTTCTACCATAGCCTCTGACCCCACAATGAGTATCGTGACACCCAATGGTCTGCTTCTGGAACTAATACAGAGTAGTTCTGTCTATGGAATGAGTAAGTTCAGTTTTCTGAGCTGTGTTTTTATGGAGATCTAAGAGTTAATGTTGCAGAGGGTGCCTTGCTTCTTAGAAGCAAGGCTCTGGATAAATGTTTTTAGTTACTATCCCCTCTGTCCCTGGAGCTATCTTACTATCATTGTCAGAATTTTTTATTTTTTTGGATTATTTTACAAAGAGATTCATTCCATAGCTCCACGCAAGGCAAAGGTGGCTATTGGACTTTAAGTCAATGCTTTACCTGTCAATATAGAGGTACATTTCCCCCCCCATTTCACTAACACTCTTGCCAGTCACTATGCCTCCCAAGCCCATGCAGCTGAATAATTATGCATCAGAACTCCAAAATGAATTAGTTGTTTTTTTTTTAATAGCTAATTGCCTTAGTGGAGTCATGTTTTACCAGAAGCACAAAAGGGCTTTGTTCATTGTGGGGGAATTTTCTTCTGGAATGACTGTGTTAGGCTTTAGCTTCTATGAATGTCAGTCATAAACAGCAAAATATCAGCAAAGTCCACTAAGAGCACTACTATTCTGGAGCATTCTATTGTGATCTTAGCGTTATTTTCTCTGCCTGTAGCTCTACGTGATCTTAAAATGTCCTTCTTAGGAATGTTCTATGGCACAGTGATATGCAATAGAGCCTTTTTACATGGATGTTTTTTTATAGCACAGTTTAGATCTCGTTTCTTGAAATCCAACTACGTATTTCTAAGGTAAGCCTCCCATTGCATTTTCCCACCACCATTAAACGGGTGATAGGCAAATTCTTTGAAATGAAGAGTTCTCTCTATTTCAGTCTCATAATTCGACTTACTAATTTTGATTTTGGATGTCATTGTATTTAAATAGAAGAAGCAGGTGTCATATTTAAATTATGCCACTCTGCTTTTGGAAATATTTCCAAAAGCAGAGTGGCATAAATGATTAAAGATCATCTGCAATAGGTAGCCCTATCAACTGTAAGTATCTGCTAGGGTGTCCCCACAGGGTGGCGTTACCTTGGCAAATTCACTTCAGCAATGCCCATGAGACAAGTGGATACAAGCAGAATGCCAAATGAGTAGTCCTAGTGAAAAGTATTACTCTATGGGACAGCACCCTTGTGACCTCTCACCAGCCAATTCTGGGAAACCAGATTATAATTAGTAGGTCGATGGCAGAATTTTGACTGCAACCCATGCTTGGTAGTTATATGGTTACAATGTTTAATAACATGAAGCTCAGATGACTGGATGGATTTGCCTCTTTGACCCAGATGTGGCAAGACCACCACAGAGAACCTCAGATCTGGCCCCAAACCTGACATGATGTTTTCTAGACTTTGTTCCATTACCTAAAAAGGCGAATTTAACTCTACACTTTAAGTTTTAAAGCATTAGTGAATGATTTAGAATACTATAGAGAACAGTCTAATTAATACCACACAGTAAAACATTTAAAAATCTTCATCTTGTGACTTTCCTTAACATTTCTTCTGAGCAACCAACAACTCTGTGTGTGTGTGTGTGTGTGTGTGTGTGTGTGTGTGTGTGTGTGTCTGTCTGTCTGTCTGTCTGTCTGTCTGTCTTTTCATTCTCTATCCACATAGCCTCTGGAATATATTGTATTGTCCTGAGCAATTAAACTCAGACTCTAGTTTTGTATTTCTGCCCAGAAAGGCAAAGCCTGCAGTTAGCTAAATGCTTCTTTTGTTTTCAAAGTTTTGCTATTTAAGTTTGCCACCTGAAGACCTCATCTTTCGTACCAAATCGATTTTCGCCTAATAATTCCTAGGAAAACATTCTGCGAAGAAAAATAGGGCTTCCTATTCTTAATCATAGGAATTCACTACCCTTGGGGAGACTGAACACCCTCTCCCCAGAGCAGAGCTTAGGTAGCATAGGCAATATTCATCTCTGTGGATCCTGCTTTCTCCAAAGATAATGTAACATCCTTTCTGAAGCATCTTTCATTCACTAGATTAAAGTAATTAATTATATCACAGACAACTCTGACTAATCTAAAATAGATTATATATTATCACATTGATGTTGACTTCCCAAGCACTTGAATATAAGGGAACTGATAATAACCTCTGAGAGCTAATTTGGTCCCCACAACCTGACAGTTTAATAATTGACAATAGATGGCTAAAGGCTGTCCAAAGCAGCCCAGTGTTCTGTATGTCAGAATTTCTAAACCAAGGCTGGTTTAGAGGAGATAGTTTTACATATAAACAAGCAAACAAAGAAACACACATACTTATTTTTTTGAGGAATCAGAACGATGCATTTACCACGTATAATTGAGACAGGGTTATTTATTAAGATCACATTGATTGCAAATGGAGAAAAAACTTCTTTGCTAGTAAAACACATTTTTATAATTTAAGAGCTTTAAAATGGTCTAAAGTGCGTCTTGTCACCTTGCTTAGCATTCAGGATTCTTAGAAGTTTAAAACTGGTGAGGAGTTTATCACCTGACAAATCACAAAAGTGAGATTTCCAGAATTTAATGTTATGCTTGTTAGTAATATTTGCTATTATTCTCAAATGATGTTTATCTTAAGCATTTGTGAAAAGTCAAGAGAACTTTAGAATACTTATACATTTTATTTTGTTAATAACGTTTCACAGAATATAAGTATCTTTCTCCCAATCTGCCAGTGGTATGTTTATTTTGGTATTTTACATAACAATTCTGGTGGTTTTCCTTTTGTTAGGTCACAATGGGTTTGCTTATCCCAGCTGTCTCTGCATTTAACAATTCTTGCTTTTGACACTAGACAGAAAGAGCAGTCAATACCTTAGTTGTCCATGAGCTACCAACAACATGAACCTTTCCTTAAAGTAGTAACTGTCTTTGGAAAAAAGACTATACTTTTAAGAGCAATTTATGCATTTACTAATTCTGAGCTGCTCTCTCTAGATGATGGGCTGCACATTAGCTCTTTCCTTTCATGTTACTTTAAGTGGGAAATCAACTTTTATTTCAGGTGCCATAGTCATTTCTCATTGTTGACAGCAGAATTACAATGAGAAAAATCTTGAAAAGAATTATGTTTAGTTTAAATTAAGCCAAAAATCTTGAAAAGATTTGAAATCTTGAAAAATCTTGAAAAGAAATATGTTTAGTTTAAATTAAGCCCAAAAAAAGGGGGAAGGAAGAAAAAAAGAAAGAAAGAAAGAAAGAAAGAAAGAAAGAAAGAAAGAAAGAAGAAAGAAGAACTGTAGCTCAGCCAAGACTCAATCAGGATTTTACCTAGAATATTTAGTTGTCTAGAAAACAGTGTTGCCACTTTAAATGGAAATTTCTTCAGAAAAATCTAGCCTTCATTAAATAAAATGTTCGTAGTGAACTTTTGTATGTATTAGTCCTTTTTTTGACAGAGAAGTTGGAGGGCCCATAGCAGTCTCCATAGTTGTACATCATTAGTTTTGGACATAGTTTCAATCCACAGGTGGGTTCGGGGTTGTGCAGGGCAGGAGCCAGGCTGGGGGTCTCCTGCATGGGAGGCACATCCCCCTGAGCTTGCCCCAGCAAGAACTGAACTAGGGGCATGCCCCAGTTCAGCATGTGGATCCTCACAGGCCAGGGCCTGTATCTGATCCTTGGACTCCAGGGCTGCAAAGCGAGGGCTCAACCCCCTGAGCCATCCCAGCTTCCCCTGTAAGATAAGTTTTTATTACTCAACATTTCTACCAGTACTTACTATTTATGATTAGACTCAATTTTACCTATCTGCTAGATTTATAATTGTATAATTTGTTAATATCCTGATTATTAGTAATTTAGACTGTTTCATATTAGATTGGACATTAATGTTTCCTTCTCAGTGAATGCCTATTTTTATCTTTCAGCTACTTTATTATAGTGTCTTTTCTGATTTGTAAATATTTCTATTATATTCTGAATACTAATCATTAGTTGATTAAATGCATTGTAAATGTTTTCTCCCAATGTGTTATTAATTTTATTTCTCTTTTGGTGGTGTGTTTGCACAACAGTTGTATTTTTATGTCATATTTATCAGTCTTTTCTGTCATGTTTTTCTGTTTCTTAACCCATCTGTCCCTAATCTGAAAATTCAAACATAGTATTTTATATTTTTTCTTTTAAAACTTTTAAAATTTGTTCTTTGTCTATACATTATTAATCTCATTGAACTTGATTTTGTGAATGTATGTATGTGTGTGTGTAGTTTAATATACAGATCTATAATAATTTCGACAGGTCTAATGTAACATAGAGAACAAGTGATTTTAGCACCATGTATTTAGTACTAGTACTAAAATAAATAACATAACTAGCTAGTACTAACATAAGTTTATGTGGGCCTAATCTTTGTTGGTCTCATCTGTTATCTTGCTTATTTATTTGTATTTGAACCAGTCATACATTTTCTTCATAATTTAATGGATAATTATTGAAGGCTGATAAGGCACATACTCTCATTTTGATGATCTTCAATATTGTCATGACTTTTCATAAAGCTTTGCTATTCCATATAAATTTTAGTATTAGCTTGTCAACTGAAAACAATATTAATATTAAATATTGCTTTCTTTTTCTTTGGATACAATCTATACAACTATTAATTTTTTTCTGTGTTGTCTTTCATCTATGACTTCTTAAATGGAGGGCACTTTATCTAGTTTAGCTACCACTCAGGGTTATCATTAGCATTATTCACATTATCTTAATATGTAATATGCTAATGATTTATTATATAATATTGAGGTATATAAGTCGGCCTATGTATGTTAACACGCAATTATACGAGATTGCAAGAGAATACAAGGTTTAGCAAAGTTTAAGTCTGCTAATTGATTATTACGAATCTTTATAATATTTATAAAGATATTCCTTGTCCTTTATTGTATAACTTCATGTCTAACATTTTTTTACTTTTCAATTTATTATTTTATTTTTTTACTAATTGTTAAATTTATTGGAGTGACATCAGTAATTGGAAAACTGCCTGTGTTTAGCAGCACCCATTCCTTCTTTCTACCGTTTTTTATTCTAATTTGTTGCCAATTAACTTGTTAGAAGTTTGTCCAAGATAAAAATAAATTGTTTTCCAGTATAGATTTAAGATATAACAATTAATTAGCTACATTTTATTTACTAACTACTAAGTACCAGTGTTAGTGTCAGACATTTTATATGTCATCACAGCAGCACTCCTATTAGGGATGCATGAAAATGACCAATATATAGATAAAACTGAGTGTAACTTGCCCGGGTCATGAAGGTAGCATGCCCTGTAGTGCGGGTTGAATCTGAGTCTGCTTTTCTTCCTATACCACCCAGCCTCTAATACATAGCAAGACGTAATATTGAAGTTTAATCACACACAACATCATGAAATAACTAAAGCCAGATAACCTGATCCTGAGGAGAGATTAGTACCTTCCCTTGTCCTGTGGGCCATGGAGTTCCTGGTTTGCCAAATTGTTTCAGGGATAGTGAGTGGATAGGAAAGAAAGAGGCACAGAAAGATTAGACCTGGCGGAGTCTTTCAAAAGTGGTTTTGGTAGGTTGAGAAAAGCACGTTCCATATGTCAGAGCCCTGGCTTGAGTGAGAGGAAATGAAAGTAGTTTAAGATGGTCAGTCTCATGGGGATGCCGGGATGGCTCAGCAGGTTGAACACTCATCTTGCAGCCCTGGGATCTGAGGATCGAATCTCAGCCCTGGCCCTTATGGACCCATATGCTGAATTGCGGTGTGCCCCCAGTTCATTTCTCACCAGGGCAAGACCCCTTCCAGGTTCCTATCTTGCTCAGTCCCTCTCCCACCTGCGGAATGAAACTGTGTAGAAAACTAATCACGTGCAACTATAGAGACTGCTCTGGGCCCTCCCCCTTCTCTCTGTCTCTCTCTCTATCAAAAACAATAAAAATAAACCTTAAAAAAGAAAATTATCAGTCTCTTTTGTTACAACTCATGCTCCTATACCAAAAATTAAATCAAATGTGATTGGTAAAAACAAGATAATAAAATTATAAAGTAGATGTTGATTCATATGCAATTCTTTTCCTCAGGCATGGGGAACTAGAAAAGTAGACATAATAACTTTCAGTAAGAAAGGGAAAGGAACAAGCTATTGGTGAAGCTGATACATTGCCAATAGGAGCCATAGTGACTGTAATTAAGAAACTAAAAACGAGTACCTGTATCCAGTGAGTCCATCAGCCTCATGTAGCTGTCTGTTCTTGGCAGGAGGCCCAGCCTCCAAGGCCCACCTGAAATGCAGCCCCTGTCTCACCCGTTGTCAGCATTGGCTCAGCCCCCACCACTCCTCTGCCAGGTCCTGTTTGTTGTTTTATGCATTCATCCATCCATCCATCCATCCATCCATCCATCCATCCATTCATCCATCCATCCATCTATCCATCCATCCATTGTGGCAGCCTGTGACCAAGCTGGGCTGCTAGGTTTTTTTTTTTTTTACAAAGATTGTACAGAATGGGAGGGTCCAACTTATTACCCCAATTAACAATGATAAATATTAATAATAATATTAGATGATGATGATGATAGTGGCACATTTACAAAACCACATAGGTTTTTAACAGTTTGCTGATAATGCTGTCATCCCATAAACCAGGTATTTAGGGTTCATATTTAACAGAATATATATTTTCTCTGCAATGCCATTATTGTGTTATAGCTGACATGCACATATTGTTATGGGCCTATCGTTTGCTTCATGGTGTTCAAACACTATAAATAAAAAAACCTTACCTTACTTGGATATTACTTTGGGTTACTCAAATGTGTATTCTTAACACTACTGTGAACTACTGAACTTTTTGGGACAGTTTTATGAGGCTTATACTTGGTTCTATTGAATTTGAGTACGAGAATGTCTCCAGTAACCAGGTTTTATTTACCCCAGCGTCCATTACAAAATGTAGAAAATTTCTCTTTAATTCAAGGCTTTAGGGAGATCATAAAATGATTTAACATGCTCTATATGCAGAATTTATTTTATTACATAAAATAAAGCAACGTGATGTATGAAAAATGCTGAGTCCTAATAAGAATCTTTAGTTCCTATCTCACCTTTACCATGCGTAGCCAAGTGCAATCTTGCCTGGTCTGAATGCTGGAGTTTCTCTTCTGGGTGGGCCACATTATTGTATGATGATTTTTGTTGGGTTGTTACTTCCCCACTTCAAGACCTTTGGTGTTATTTGCAGAACAATGATTAGGATCCGTGTTTGTAATTGCCTATGGATCTGTTTAAGTGCCAAACATTCACCACTAGCATTTCTGAAAGGGTTTCGTGTTTCTCCAATATGTTCATCAAATGCCTATTTCAGTTCTGTATCCTGAGGCATGATTGCACAGCCAGGAGCATCTCTAGTTCTGATCAAGCTTTGCATTCTCTCTGCAAAGCTGGGGCAATGGAGAAGATCAGATTCTGCTCTTTCTGGCAAGAAGAGGAGGGGTCTGGACTGAAGAAGGGGCTGAACCATGGAGCCTGATCTTGGGTAATGGATGCCAGCATGCCCTGTCATACAGCTTAAAGGGCCTCCCTGTCTGCCACATTTCATGAACATCTTTTTTTAAATTTTCCCCTTATGTGGATATTGTTTTTATTTTTGTCTTTTTTGTTTTTTTTTTAGATTTATTTTATTGGTTTTGACAGAGTGAGAGACAGAGAGAAGTAGGAGGGCCCAGAGCAGTCTCCATAGTTGTGTGTCATCAGTTTTGGGCATAGTTTCATTCCACAGGGGTGGGGGCAGAGAGGGGAGTGCAGCTCGGGAACTGGGCAGGGGCATCCAGCATGGGAAGCTCACCACCATGAGAGCCACACTGGGGGCCTCCCACATGGGAAGCACACCCTAGTTCCACATATGGATCCGCACGGGCCGGGGTAGCAAGATTTTATTATTAGAAAAAAACGATAAGATATCAAGACTGCCTGTATATAAGTTATTTCTCAATAACACAAACTAAGAATTTAAGATATGAACTTAATCTTGTGCTTTCTTATCAACTAATTTGAATCATATACATTTGAATGTCTGAAAGCCATTACACTCTACTATTTACTAATTCAAACATTCTTGAGATGTTACAATAATCCATGACTCATTTGAAAATAGAAGAAGTGTACTTTAAATTTGCCCTACTTATTGGAAATTAAAAATATATCTGTAGGTGTTATATCATAAGATACAAAGGTAGTTAACCATATTAGCTAGACCTTGAAAATGATTAATGGGTTTTCATTTCCCATTCCTCATATTGGTTTAAATTTTTATTTGTTTCATGTAATGCTATAATATATGTATATTGATTCTGTTTTGAGTGAAGTGCATAAATGACATAAAATACCTGAGGATTTTAAATGTTATTTTATCCCTAGCTTATGAAGGGGACAGTGTTAATTTATGCTTGAGAATTCCCTACAATTTTTACATCAGTACACTAATTACTCGTAGACTTTAGTTTCCTTTACCTAGAGTAGGGTTTCATCAAGTCAATTCAAAATTATGCATAATTAAAATGATCAAAAAATAGTAAATATTTATCCAACTAAGGTCTTAAATTTAAAATAAGTGAATTTGGCTTCCAAAGGGGCCCTTCTAATAAGAAGTACTATTGAGAATTTTCTTCAGATACAGCCAAATAGGAAGACTGCAGCCCCCATTTTATTATAAAACACAGGATGTTATAGCTTCAGGTGAAATAACTAATGTTAGCTATTGATTCTTAAATAGACAGTCCCTGGGTTCTGGAATGAAAGCATTAGCTGGGGGGAATGCATTATGGATTGAAGATATTTCTAGGTTGCTGTTAAATGGCAGACACAGATATAATTTAGTGTATCCAGTGAAGGTTCTGTGTTTTATGTGAGTGTTGTTATTAATCTATGTTCCTCATATAAAAATATCTGACTTGACCTTACAAAGTAAACATAGCAAACGGCCTTGAATATACCATTCACTCTCTTATTTGTCATTTCCATTTCTTATTTGACATTAGGAATCAGTGGATTATTGAACACACATATATGATTGATCATCCTGGAGAGTGATATTACTATGATAAGAATGTTCATCCTAATTTTTCTTATCTAACTTTTACATATTAATTTTATCTTCTTTGGGAAACAGCAGAAGCTAATGATCACTATATTTTGTTTTACAATGTTAAAGCTGATCTTGAGAAATAGAAATTATCTTATTCAAAATATAGAAGTTTAGGACTTTATTTATTCACTTCTTGTTTTCTGAATTAACAATGTGCAATAATAATAATAACTACAGTGTGCTGAGTTACCTATTATATTCTTCTCAAAATGGTATAAATTGTTTTGGTTTGTTTTTATAGAGATTTACTTTATTGTTTTGAGAGAAGGTGAGAGAGAGAGAGAAAAGAAGGGAGGGCCCAAGGTAGTCTCCATAGTTGTGCATCATTAGTTGTGACATAGTTTCATTCCACACACAGGTGGATGTGGGGCTTCATGGGGTGGAAACCAAACTGGAAGCCTTCCACATGGGAGGTGAGAACCTTCATTTCTACTCTGGTGGTTACCAGTTCAGCATATGGGTTTGCAAAGGCCAGGGCCTGGATTCAATCCCCAGATCTTACAGTTGCAAGGCAAGTGTTCAAACTGTTGAGTTACCCCAGCATCCCCATAATGGTAGAAATTCACACTCACTATTTGTAACTATTAAAACAACACTGCAAGGCAGATGGTAATACCCCTTTTTTGAGAAGAGGAAATTGTGACTCAGAATGGTTAAGTGACTTATCTAAGGTATACAGCTCATAACTGGCTCATAAGTGACAGGAACAGGATTCAAGTAAAATTCTGTCTGAATTCAGAGCCTCTTTTTCATCCAATTATCCAGACAATTTAGAATGTTATGTAGTTGCCTTCATATAAAGGGTTTTAATGAATTAAATGTAAATTAATATCTGAAGCTAGAGTCTCCACATTTTCCAAAGTATATCCTTTTATAATTTACAAAATACGTGAACTGAGAGCCCTTTCTTCAAAAGGCTTTGACCATGTAGGATCTCGAAAACTGAGAAGGAGCCCATTAAGCCAATGAAAATGTGAAGTGGAGCATCTTGATTAGAGCTTTGATGTTTTTAGAACAGTTGTGTTACTGTGTCCTGTAGAGGATTTGCAATATGAGCCACACTGGCCTTTAGACAGAGACAAGGAGAGCAAGCCTTCAGAGCACAGGGACATTTGTTAACATTTCCAAAATTCAGTTTTAGTAAAAATAGTTGACATAGAAGTATAAATATTTTAAGAAAATTCCCTTGAATCTTGAAATTCTAATTTCTCATGTTTAAGTCTAGGGAAATAAAGTAAATTAGCATTTATAATCCCTATATTTTATACTAAGGAAATGAAACTTAAGTATGGTTACAATATTGTCTTGAAAAGTATTGTCTGTAATATAATCATCATACTTATCTGACCAGGGTGGTGTTGGTGTTGGGTATGTGAGATGAACTCTTTTGAGAGAGGAAAATGAAATCCAGAGGTTAGATTTGAGGGGGAAGAGCAGCAAGTAGAGTGGGGAGGAATGATGCAGAAGATGGTAGAAATTGTTTGCTTCACATTTATTTGTAAAGTAGGTATGAATGGAAGTGTATAACTATGGAACACATCATGTACTTTTATGTATTTCACATATATCCATTCAACCAGTATGTATAAAATGCTTATGGTTTGCTAGACCATGTGAGAACAGGCACATAGATGAATGCTATTTCTCTGGTCATGACTTGCTAAGGTCTACTATGGGGAACAGATATTGTAACCAAATTACAAAAATATCCAGTGATACATATTATGATAGAAGTAAGGACTGAGTTAGGTCTTCTTATTTATGACAGCTCAGGTCTGGGTATCTTTGCCAAGGATGTAACCTTTGAGCAGAATTTTGAATGATTTATTACTTTTTTTTTTTTTTTGCTCCTAAGATGATGAATCAGCAATGACTGCAATTTCATGTTTGTGAACTTACCAAATGCAAGACTTTTCTGGGAGATAAAAGGAAACAAAACACCAAGAAATATATCACCCATAAGAGCTATACTTAAAAGGGAAGCAAAGGCTTAAAATAAAAAGATAGAAAACTATCTGGCAAGTGTGAACTAATATAGCGGGATATACTAATTTTGAGGTTTAAAACAAACAACACTTTAAAATACAAAGAAAAATAGTGTAGTCTGGTTAAAATGTAAAAGAGTTTCCCAGATAGAACAGATTGGAAGGACATTTGTATTATAAGAACAGCATATGCAAAGGTATGGAAGAATGAAGGATTTTTGTGGTCAACACCAAGAAATTGTCTGTGGCCTGATGTTTGAAAAAGAAGATAAAGGGTTAAGTTCATAAGTCAGGTTGTGATGAGAACATGAACGGCCTTAGAGTTCATGCTTTCTGTTCTTGTCACTAAAATAATTGTACTAAAATAGGAAAGATTCTGTACCCATGGGATGTTTGATAAACTTAGTGACAGAGCCAATTGCAAATGTTTGTACTATAGTTCTATGCCATCATTATAAATATTTTGATTCATCAAAAAATAAAGTATGTGTTGGGTGCTTGTTATTTCTTAAATTTGGTAGTTGGCACCCAACTAGATCAAATCATGAGGTTAGAATTTGATTGCAACATTAAATAATTGTTGCTATTTTCAGTGACACAATTTCTGGTATTCTCTTGATTTAACTTGGTGATTGTAATGGTTTGGTATGGTAAATGTCAACTTGACTTTTATGGAGAGAAATGACATGAAAAGCTCTGGGTTTTATTTTTCGATGTCTGCTGTAATTTATAGGAGCATGTAGAAATTACTCTTATCACACTTCTCAAATGTAGCATCCAGATGCTATAGGTAACTATTAATTTTGGTGATTAGAATACCATTTATTTCCAAGATGATAAATATTAAAGGTGCAGCTACATAAGGAGACTTACTTGGCATAATAATATAAAATAAAATAAAAAATTGAGTCATACCAAATAGCTATTTATTTAACTGGAATTCTCTCAGGATTTTTATTTTCATAGCCTTGTAGCCAAAAATAGTGTTTTGTCATTTTTTTTAAGATTTATTTTTATTGTTTTTGAGAGAGAGAGAGAGAGATAAGGGGGAGAGCCCAGAGCAGTCTTCATAGTTTTACATCATCAGTTTTCTATACAGTTTCACTCCACAGGTGGGTACAGGGCTATGGCAGGGCAGGAACCGGACCAGGCGGCCTCCGAATGGGAGGCTCACCCCCCCTGGGGGCCTCCTACATGGGAAGCATGCCTGAAGTGGGGGCCAAAGTGGGGGCCTCCCATATGGGAAGCTCGCACTAGCGAGAACTGAACTGGGGGCACACCCCAGTTCAGCATGTGGGTCTGCACAGACTGGGGCTGGTATTCAATACTCGGACCCTGCGGCCGCAAAACAAGGGCTCACCCCACTGAGCCATCCCAGCATCCCCAGTGTTTTGTCTTAAAACTAAAATTTCTGTTAAGATTCTCTGGTTTCATAAATATCTTGTATGTACAAAGTTTCGTAAACGTACGATAGGTCAGGCAAGTTTGGTTTGTATTTCAAAGGCAATGCTGCTTAAAAGAAAAATGGAGTTTTGTCATCAGTGTGAAACATTACAAAGATTTCTGGTTGATATGTAAAAATATTTACATTTAGGCATATTAGTACATATACTAATGTGAAACAGTTTTTCTATGTGAAATATTAGTTTTAGAGTCACATAAATAACAATTAGCAGACATTTGCTCTTCTCCAGAACGTTCACGGAGACATTTGGTCTATGTTAAAAGGTCCTTGATACTTGGTTCTGTCCAAGATGCCCACAGATGCATGTCATCCACACCAAAATGTCCTTGCAATTTAATTCTGTCCAAAACCCCCATGCATATATTTGGTCCATATCCAGTGGTCCTTGATATTTAGTCCTGTCTGAATGTCCATGCTTAGGGGCATTCAGTGGGTTAAATGCTCACTTTGCAGTCCTGGGGACTGAGAATTGAATCCCATCCCCAGCGCATGTGGACACATATGCTGAACTGAGGTGTGCTTCCCATGTGGGAGGCCCCAGTTTGGTTCTAGTCCCCCACCACCACCAGTTTGACCCCTGGTTCAAGGGGACATGCCTCCCATGTGGGAGGCCCCCAGCCTAATTCCCTCCCTGTGGGGCCCCTGCCCAACTGTGTGGTATGAAACCATGTAGAAAACTGATGATGTGAAACTATGGAGACTGCTCTGGGCCTTCTCCCTTCTCTCTGTCTCTCTCAGTCTCTGTCTCTGTCTGTCAAACACAATACAGTATATCTTTAAAATAGAATTTTCAGATCAAATTCCAAAAAAATGATTGAATTTAATTAAAATGTATTATATTGAGATATTAAAAACTACCTATCTAATCTAGCCTGATATTTGAATTAGCATTTTATTGTTCTTATAAAATTTAATATCTTTTTTTCCAAGCCAGTAAAATCAGTTTTGTACAAGCCTGAAAAGAAACCTAGTCACATTTCTTTATCAACATCATTGAGATGATGTTAAAAAAAAATTAACTCAGCCTTCTTAATATTTAAGTTCTTAGCTAATGGAGCCATGGTGATATTTTTGATGATGCTTATTTTTTCCTCCCAGAAGCAACTGGTATTAATTGTCCAATGTCTTTTCACTCTAAGTTTTTATTATCAAGAGTGGAAAGACAAGACTGCTAATGGGAAAAAAATGTTGAAAGAATGCAGGAATGAAATGAAAATAACTTGGACAAAATGAAGAAGGCACGTTATTTATACTATTTTATGTTGAATGCACTTTCCTGGAACCTCTGAGAAATAGGATAATTACTAACTCGATCTTCTGGAATTTTATATTTTATGATTGTACAAAGACTTTTGTAGTTTGAGGATGTAATTTAAATTTAACATGACAAAAGATATATGAGCATATTATGCCAATACTGGGATTTTTATTATCCCTCCCATGTTTATCACAATTTTGCATATTATGTTCAAAACCACTCTGAAACTATTAGACCAGGATTCCATTTTTCATCAGTAGATATTATTAAAATTTATTGTGAATATCCCAGATGATTATTTGCATCATTTTAGTAAGGAACAAGATGGTAGACTCAAAAATACAAATGCTAGACCTACTCAGAGATGACCCATTAGAGATTAAGCAAGACTCTTTCTTCAGTCATAACTCCACCACTGAATGCTTCTACAACCTTGATCAAGTCTTTACTTTCTTCATGTGTAAAATAGGGAGCTTGTTTGTACTAGCTGAGTGGATTTCAAATATTTTTTTTCTTAATATAAGAAGTCATTGTTCAAAAGAAACCTTATATGCCCAAATGTAAACAGATAAAATAAGTAAGGCTGCCCTGGTTGTGGGGAGAACCTTTTTTTGATAGAGACTATTGTGAGTCAACTTCCAGATATTTTAGTATCGTGAGGGTCAGAGAGTTTGGACACCATTGTGGACTATCTCTAAAATACCTTCAAGGTCTAAAATTCTATGGTTGTTTATACTGTCTCTGAGATAAATTGCTAGATCCACAGTGTTTCTATTCCTTAAATATTATACACTAATTTCTTAATGAGTGACAACATTTACTTGTAATATCAGATAGAATTAAATAATTTTTTCCACTCACAGGGACATTACAAACTATGTAAATGTAGTTTTGAATAACTTCTTTTTAAATATTGAAATTTATCTGTCCAAAAACAATTTTGTAAGAAGAGTTAATCTACTACAAAAGAAGGAAAATTCAGCACCATTTTCTTCAGCAATGGGTTATCTGCCTAATGTCTTAACAAGTTTCCTCCTTTCCACCCAAACTCTATGTCTTCTTTTTCTCTTTTCCTTGTCCCATGCTCTGTCTTTGACCATGATCCATTCTCTATCTGATTGTTCTGGGGACCTTGATACACTGTGCTTTTTCCTCTTCTCTGTTGCTATTAATGCCTTAGGAATTACATGTTCCTTGCTGATCTAGTTTAGAAAAGGTAGAAAACCTCCCATGATCAGTGGATTATCACTTTTGGATTTGCCTATGGGAGTGGCAAGATGATGCACAATTTATTCCTCATAAATAAATAATGTTATAAGTGTACACCAGAGAGTATAGAATTCTTAGTACTATGTACTATACAGTTCATTTACTTTATAGGTTAATTCCTGGATATGTGTTGGTCTGGAAATCTATCAACTATTTTAAATGCTATTTCTTTTAGAAAATTAAGGTCTGTATTCAGGCAACCAATTTAGAGATGAATGAAAAACATTCATAGTTGGGAACTCACCATATTTATGTATTGATCTACAGGTGCATATGTTCACTAATTCTGCATCCTTCCATAAGAAAGCACCCACACTTTCTTTTCCTTTTGCAGGTAAATTGAATTTAGCCTGAGAGGCTAAAATAGAGGGAACATTTTTAGGTCTAAGCTATTATTTATTTATTTTTTAATTTAGGTATCATAGAGACTGGATGCAATAAAATTAATAGGGGATACGACCCCATATTTAGATTTGTGAAATGAACAATTGCCTATATAAATAGCACATTAAAAATGAAGCCAGTCCTTTATAAGCATTTTATTCTGGGGTGTACTTGTTTTCTGAAACTACCTCTACTAAACCTCCTGTCAGTCTTGAAACTAGAAGGCAGAAATGCTTCTAGTGCTACAGCCGACTGCAGTGTAGCCAGAGAAACAGGCAACAAAAATAGAACACCAGGATTGCTGTGCGTGGGTGAGGCAGAAACCACATTATGAGCAAAAGCTTCCAGTATTATTTTAGAACCAATACAGAGCTCTGCACTTCTCTCCTCTCTCTTCCAAAAACACACACTACAAAAATAAAATGAAATGTATGTGCATTTGCCCTCTTAGAATTATGTTTCTTATTTTTTTTCCCCCTCCTTTCTTTGGACGCGAATCGCTGGTGTGGAAACACGGGGAAGCAAGCTTGGAGGGAGGAAGGAGTTAATTGCATTTAAGGCCCTGCAATAGAGAATTATGGTTTGAAAGATAGAGGCTGGACAGCTGGGTTTGCTGGGATATTTTTAAATGCATTAATGCAGGCTCCAATCACTCGGCCAGGCTTGACCTATTTTTGGCTCAGGCCGACCATTGTTCTATTTCTGTGCCTGTGGGCCATGCTGTTGTTGATTCATATGCAAATGGATTATCACTAGCTTTAGCCAACTTGAGCTGAGAGAGAGACCAGAGAGGGGGAAAACACAGACAAACAGATAGAAGGGCACCAGCGGAAGCCACTTGCAGGACTGAACGGTGCTTGCAATGAAACTCTAGCAGGCTGAAGAACTTTAAGCCAGGTTTAATTGGTTTCTTTTTCTCGTGGGTAGAGTTAATATTTTTCTACTTATTCTGACGAAGCAATAACCCTGAAGCACATTCCTATTTCCCACCTGCTTTTAGTTTGTGGGATAACCTAAACTCCAGAGAGTCATAGCATCCAATCGGTCCCTGCTGCTTTGCACACAGGTTGGTAACATGGGGAAGGTGTCGAGGGCTTCTGAAAAAGTGTCTGTCCATCTTAACAGAAAGGAGATCATTGTAAAAGTGGGTCCTCTGCAGCTTCTCCTCCGGGAGGAGGGAGGACCCGCGAGGTAGCTCCTGGGGCCCAAGCACTGAGCAGAGAGATGAATCTTTCATGTAGCTGAACTAAGAGTGATCGGAATATGCTGCAGACAATTTATGAGAGTGACTCGTGTTTTTCCTCAGATGGGGTGGCTGGACGAGAGCAGCTCTTGGCTCAGCAGAGAATGCACAGTATGATCAGCTCAGGTAAGAGCCTCTTTCCTAACTGAGACATTTTATGCGTGAAAGGGGGCTGACTTGGGAAATGCAGCTAAGAAAAGCACCTCTCGAGGATTTGCTGCTTTTTGATGGTGTTGCTATTTTCTTGATGTGTCTGTAGGGTTTAACTTAGCTCCCTTCCATTACTGTTTCTGTGAATATTCAGTCTGTTTAGGGCCGACTGCTTCTGAATGAAATTGCAAAGCTTCTGATGAAGGATGGCACTGAGATAAGTAAAATGTAGTTGGGAATGTTTTGCCTTACTGTGCAACTAGAAAAAAAGGAGCTCAGTAGTGATTGTAAGAGTATTCTCATGGAACTTTAAAAAATCAGGTAAGTTTGTACTGGAACTTCAGTTTAAATTGCAGCCTCCGCTAGCCTGATGATTTTATATTTACAGTGTGCATACAGAAGCACATCTATTTATAGACCTACCTTCTGAAATGTGTTTGCTACCGAGTGGTGAAGGTAGTTTTAATGTGGCTTTTTCTCATCAGCCCCAAATGAAACTATTTAGGATGAAATAATATTATTATTAGCACATGGTTATATTAATTTTCTTTCAAGCCATTTGGGAAGTCTTAACATTGTCAGGCAGATGTGATGGCATAAACACATATCGAGGTGTTATGTGCAGGTGCAATGTTTTGACTAACTAACAGATTCCAATTTCTAGTTTATGTGTGTGCTTGTGCCTGCATGATGTGCCGATGAGAGATGAAGCTTGTCAGGTTTATTTATTTCTGTTTGTTCAAAAGAGGAGAATCTTCAGGCCATATCACTTGTTTGTCATGGGGGCCTTTCGTATTTATTTCCTCTAGCTAGTTCACAAAGATTGGGGTTTGTTTTGGTCCACTTCTGAATGCTTCAGTCTAAATTGGCTTGAAGTTATTTTTCACATCTTCTAAGTTCCTATGTGGGCTTAATTATGATTATAGACCACCGCCTAGATTTCCAGGATAAGAATGCAACACAAAGCCGTGCTTACTAGGTATAGCTAGGTGTGAAAGGAAATATTCCACAGGTTGGCATGATGTCTGTTGTAGTGTTAAACACCTTTTCATCGATGGATCTCTGAAGCAAGTTTTCTTTAAACCTTGGTTATGATGATTTTAAGACTCTCCCTTTGACCCAGTCTTTTCATAGAATTAGAATGAAATATCATTTTTGTACAATTTGGTATGTTTACACTTCAGGGATAGGACTTATATTAATACTTAATTGTGTCTGTTTATCTAAAGCATATACACCAGAATTTCAGTACAGTTTATTATCTTCCTGGCTGTAAATTTGACAAGAGCTTGGGGAGGGGTCAGCCAGCGTGTTCCTGATGAAACTGGTCTCTTTAACTTTTGCGTTTTATTTTCTTACTCTGGACCAACTCTTTAAAAATAAGTATTTATATAGCTTTTCAGTATTACATTTTATCCTTTTAATCCTTATCTCTGTGCTGCAAGTTTAATGATTTTTTCATAGGGTAGAAACAAACCCAGGCCTTTTAAGCAGCAGCTGCCTGCTGCCATTGAACCTGGCTACAGGTGTTTGCAAGCGTCTCAGGCTCCGACTGGCTTTAGCATTCGTTCAGAACTTTCCTCTGATTTCAGTTGAGATTGTCATATTTCCAACGCTTAGGGATCTTTTATACACAGTCACAATATTTTCATGTAGACAGTGCTTGAGACTGTCCATTGTCTGTTCTCCAGGATGCAACATTTAAGCTCTAGCTTATATTAAATGAAAAGTGATGGAGATTGACGTTAAACACATAGAGCTGTCTGGAATAAATAAGAAAACACCAAGTTCTGTTTATTTTTAAAATTTGAAACGTGAAAAACATTTACATCCTCCCTATCATGCCATGTAATGCTTGAATTTGTTGACTACAGTCTGTCCTTCAGTTTAATTCCCCCAGTCTTGACTGTGTACTAACTCTCAGAATCTGGCTTTCTAGCTTGGAGTCCCTAGGAGTATTTTACAAAATACTGTTGCCTGGGTCCTACCCCCAGAGTTTATGATTGAATTG
>PVKE010016686.1:14142-31798 GCA_004027555.1 Craseonycteris thonglongyai | reverse complement strand
CATCCTGGAAAGGTTTTTTCTTCTTTGCGAGCATGTGAGAAATTTTGAAAGAAGCAATGGTTGCCTTTTTAGATTTTTCCACATGTCTAGTGAAAACAGTCTGTTGAGTAGTTAAACTTCATTTTAGTTGATTTATTTTTTTCTTCAGATTTAAGTGGATAATTCGTATCAAAAGTGGTATGACTTGTCTGAAAGTGACATTCAACATTATGTTTTTTCGGCACTGCAATACTACTGCCACACAATAGGCAAACTCATTTACCTTTTAAATTAATGAAACAATATGATTCCTCCCAGTCTGTGTTAAAATTATAGGTTCGTTTTCTCTTATTTGGTCCACTCATTTTAGGACTAAACAAATAAAAATAAAAATAGTTATAGAACTACAATATCATATCAAATTGCTACCATAATAATAGATTACCTACCTCGCTTTTAGTTCATTTAAAATCGAATATATCAAAACACTGTGATCCTAGCTAACCGTCACGACCCGATCAGTCCAGCAACCGCCATCAAAATGGCAACTCCGCGTCTCCCGGTTGGGTGGAGGAGAGTTTAAAGAGTGCAGCGGCTAAACAAGATGCGACGTGTACAAAGGCGAAAGCTAGGGAAAAGCTTATACATACGATATCGCAGACATACCAACGGATATAATAAAACTGTGTAGATACTAAAACAATATTTTAAAATTCTAACAAATGTATAAAAGTAAATTATAGTTTTTACTTAGTGTTTATGAAAAACTTCTGATGCAGTCAAATAATGGTGGGGGCACACAAATCGGGCCGCAGGCACCATGGCGCCCGCGGGCACGGGGTTGGGAATTCCTGGTGTATCTGCTCTAAATGCAGGGGTGTGCAACCTTTTGGCTTCCCTGGGCCACATTGGAAGAAGAATTGTCTTGGGCCACACATAAAATACACCATCACTAATGATAGCTGATGAGCTTTAAAAAAAAATAGCAAAAAAGTTTCATCATGTTTTAAGAAAATTTATGAATTTGTGTTGAGCCACATTCAAAGCCATCCTGAGCCGCAGGTTGTACAAGCTTGGACTTTAAGGAACACAGGTCCACTTCAGAGCTAGAGGCCTGGACACTGCTTCTGACTTTAGGAAGAGCATGCAGTAGTCTTACTTAACCCTGTTACAGACTGCCAGGTGTACTACAGAGGGAGAGGCCTTGGTTAAATGGCTCTAAGTTACACACCCTGCCTAGGGGCCCTCTGTGCTCTGGGGTATGTTCCAGAGATGAGGTCTGTTATATATTTTTAATGACTGGAGAAATGTCTTACTCAGATCTTTTCACTAGTTTAGACTAACAGTTTCTTTTGGTTTTCTAGGGCAATTTGTGTATGCTTTTACTGAGATAATCATTGTAGTTTTACTTAGCTCATGGTGAAATACTTGATGACTTAGTGATGAAAGCATTATACTAATGTTGTTGGTAAGTAATGTATAGTACATAATACTAGGTAATGATAATGAACAACTGTATTACTGGTTTATATATTTACTATCCTCTACTTTTTATTGTGTTTTTTTTTTAAAGATTTATTTTATTGATTTTTGACAGAGAGAAACAGAGACAGAGAGACACAGAGAGAAGGGGGAGGGCCCAGAGCAATCTCCATAGTTGACATTAGTTTTCCATATACCGGTAGTTTCACTCCACAGGCGGGCACAGGGCTGCGCAGGGCAGGAACTGGGCTGCGAGCCTCCCACATAGATCCCGGTAAGAACTGAACTGGGGGCACACCCCAGTTCAGCATGTGGGTCCGCATGGGCTGGGGCCAGGATTCGATCCTCGGTCCTCGGGGCTTCAAAGTGAGCGCTTTATCCGCTGAGCCATCCTAGCTTTCCCTATTGTTACTTTAGAGTTCTCTCTTCTTATAAAAGCTTGCTGTAAAACAGTATGCCATGTTATTGTGGCAACAGCCTCATACATCGCAGGTTTACTGTATCTCGATTGCATCATTTCTCTTGTTGTTTTGTATAGTAATGTGCTGTGCCTAGGGGTAGTAGGCTGTACCACATAACACAGGTATGTAGTAGGCTAGACCATGTAGGTTTGTGCAAGTACAAAATCTATGATTTTCGCACAATGATGAAATCATCTAGTGATGCATTTCTCAGAATGTATCCCTGTCACTAAGAGGCTCATGAGTATATTTTAAGGATTTCAGTGTGAAAATTATATAGGGATGCTGAGGACTCATCCATGTTCACTTCTTTTATTAAAATTTCAGAAAGTTGCCTTGAACACCTTAACATTCATGATGAATCCACACTATTCTCAAATTCTGCAGAGTCATCAGTTTACTAGAAAAGTTTGGTATGCAAATTTACCTGGTCTATAATAGCAATGATTGAGTATTATAGATACAAAAGTCATTTAAAGGCCAAATGAAATGCAGAAGCCGCGGTAATGTGTAGATGTTATTTACGCAGACATATGCAAGTTACTTTAATTCTCTGGACCTCAGTTCTTCATCTGAATTTAATTAAATTTCTGGATCGGATCTGAAATTTAATCACTGTATAATCCAGGACCAAGTAATCAAAGAAATTACAAATGACTGAGATAAGTAACAAGGACATCAATTCTCAAAGCCCACGAGCACATCAACCCTCAAAGTCCATAATATTCTTCTGATCACTGAAACCTTCAGTAGCCAAATCAACTTGTAATTGTTTGATGATGGGAGCACAAGATTTTGTCAGTCAGGCTACACTAATGAAAGTCCCTGGAAGTCTCTTTGGAATAAACCCAAAAACAATGTTGTGTATATATTCCTAAAAGATATTTTGACAGCTCTGCTTTAAAGAACTGTTCATTATAATTGCACTGTGTGTATTTCCATCTCTGATAGAGACCTGCAAATTAAATTCAAATTCATGGAAGATATTTCTAAAAAGAGCTATAGCCCCTGGATAGAGAATTAATAACCATAATCAGAATAAAATACAACTGCATTTGTTAATCCATATTTTCATTTCTAGTACTCTTCAAGTCTTCTATATATTTTCATTTCTTCATTCTCACAACACTCCTGTAAAATGAATATTTTTATCTTTTTTATCTAGGAAACAAGCTCAGAGGGATTGTCACACAGCTAAAATAGTGGACTAGCTGGGGATGCAAAGCTGGGGTTGCTTTTGCTGTTGACTTTATAATTATAGTAAACATAAACAAACAAAAACATCAAAGGTAGTTTACTACAAAAGGTCAATAAATAAATTTTTGGTTCTCTAACCTAAGCAGTAGTCTTCAAAACTTTAGGTAGATATAAAGGGAAGCAGCCAGGCTGCTGAGAAGTTAGATATGTGAAGCTACTATAAGAAGGCTTTTCTATACCTGAGGGTTAGGCAAACACAGTAGACCCCAGGCATACAAGAGTTAGAAGCTCATTCTGGTGAATTACCATCCTTCTTCAGAGGTACCCTGAACTTTAGAATATATGAGGCACTTTCTCATATATTCTATTTAGTCTTCATAGGAACTTTTCTCACTGTCTTCTTTTTATTGATGGGTATCCTGAGATAAAATGGTGATGATAGGATAATGGTAATAATAATAATAGCTCACATTAATTGAGCATTTACTATGTGCCAGTAACTTTACACGTATTAGCTATTCTCAGCACTAAACACGTTACATGTATTGACTCACAACAGCCTTGTGATATAAGTACTATTGTTCTCATTTTACAGATGAGGGAACTGAGGCAATATGGCCATACATTTAATAAATGTAAAAGCTGAGATTTGGGGAATGCCAGGATAGCTCAGTGGTTAAGCGCTTCCCTCTCAATCATGAGGTCCAGAGTTTGATTCCCAGCCCCAGCCCATGCAAACCCATATGCTGAACTGCGGTACAACTGGTACCCACTGAGATGGTGTGGTGATGGAGATTCTCCCTCCCATGCAAGAGGTGTCCGGCTTGGTTCCTGCCTCATGTGGCTTCACATCTGCCTCTGTGAATTGAAACCATATCACACCTATTGATGTACAACTATGGAGACTCCTCTGGGCCCTTTCTCCTTCTCTCTCTCTCTCTCTCTCTCTCTCTCTCTCTCTCTCTCTCTTTCTCTCTTTCTCTCTTTCTGTCTCTGTCTCTGTCTTTTCCTCTTACTTTCAAAACAATAAAATAAAACTTTTTGAAAAAGCTGAGCTTTGAACTCAGACAGTTTGACTTTGTAGCTCATCCTCTTAATCATTATATTTGTGTAATCATTTCACAATTTATGTAAGTAGAATCATTATGCTGTACACCTTAAACTTACGAGTATACTTACTAAGTTACTTTTCTTCTTTCTTTATTTTTTTAAAGATTTATTTTTATTCTTTTTGACAGAGAGAGAGAGACAGAGACAGAGAGAAGGGGGAGGGCCCAGAACAGTCTCCATGGTTGTACATCATTGGTTTTTCCACCTAGTTTCATTCCACAGGTGGGCGCGGGGCTGCACAGGGCAGGAACTGGGCCGGGGTCTCACCCTGGTGAGAACTGAACTGGGGGCACTCCCCAGTTCAGCATATGGGTCTACACAGGCGGGGTTCAGGATTCAATCCTCCATCCCTGGGGCTGTAAAGTGAGCGCTTAACCCACCGAGCCATTCTGGCTTCCTCTAAATTACTTTTTGATACATAGAAAAATGACCTGCTTGAGATCAAAAGCCTCGCTTAAATCTCACCAATTTTGTATAAAAGCTGGAAGTTCAGATGTGGAATGTCATTTGGGGGCTTCTATTGATGATGCAAACCTAGAAGGGAAAGCTTATATCATTTTAATAGACAGGAACATAAGGGTGACTCAGAAAAGGCAACAAAGTGTTATATTTGACATCAAGGAAGGCCCAACTTAATTTCAGGACATGAATGAGGCAGTGTAGCAGCAAAACATTAAAAAAAAATACTGAGGGGTTTGAGTTACCATACATTCAGGACCAATCAATAATATCATGTCCTGTGTTTTATGCAGTCATAGAGTACTTTCACAGATACATTACAGCTGCCTTAAAAGTGACAACCCCAATTTGCAATTATTAAAAACATAGTATACAAAAGGGGATAGGGAGAATAGACCCTTCTTTGTTCGGTACTCAAGCCATGCTTGATTCTGAGCATCATTTTCATATGATCCTTATAAGCAGCAACATGTCCAGAGGGGAAGGCAGATGACCGTTGTGATAAGGAGAGTAAAAATCATGTGCCATGTAATTCACTTATTGGGACTAGGGGTATTAAACTACAAAGACTGTGAAACTCTTGGTAAAAAAGGGAGGGAGAAGACTTGTTCAGGTTGGTCAGTGTCCACAGATTGAATTAAGACTGGTATGTTTTTATTATAGGGAATTATATTTAAGCTTCAGGGAGCCCTAGCTTTTACTGTCAATCCTTATGAAGCCATGTGGTATAGTAAACTCTGCTTCATTTTGTCCACCAGCCCTTGTCACCACCACTACCACTGCCACATTGACACGCATCATCTGCTTCTTTAGAACAAGGCCATCTCACTGGTCACATTCATAGTTCTAGTATCAACTCATCAGAAGCTGACAGTCCCTGTTGTCTCCATTACAAATTCTTAGGAACAGGAATTTCATTGAACCATCTTGGGTCAGTGTCTTTTTTTCAGTCCAGATAGCAATAGCCAATATCCATCCCAGCTCCCATCAGCTTGCCTAGCAGTGTAAGTCTAGTGTTTCACAAAGAAAAGAGGATTGGTGTGAGCGAACAGACAGCCAAAAAGGTATCCATTACAGATTCTGCTCTCACTGTACACAAATTGATCTTTGACAATCTCATGTATGCCTATAGCCTCACTACAGGCTCCCAAGTCCATCTAACTGCAGAATTGCATACGTATTCTAGCATTTACTGAGGTCTTTCTCCCCTCCCTCTGCCCTAAATATCACACTCCTAAAACACATTTAAATGCCTATAGCTAGCAAACCTCTTTTCCTATACTGTTCCCTCTTGCTAAAATGCCCTTTGACATACTTTTACTCTAAGGCCTCTTAAAGTTCAGGTGACACCCTCTTCTAGATAATCTTTTTTTCTGCTTCCCCATCTATTCCAGAATCACTACCTTTCTTCTTTGTGCCCACTATATCTTCTCTTTCTAGTTTAGTATTGACTGCTCTGTATTGAAATTAATAGGGTTAATGTCTGTCTCCTCCACTATTGTGAGGTACACCAAAGGCACAGAGGAGCCCTCAGATAGTTATCAATGAATAAGTGTCAGGAGATTATTTGGAGAAAGAAGTAGGGGAAGCCAGGATGACTCAGCGGGTTAAGTGCTCGCTTTGCAGCCCTGGGGACTGAGGATTGAATCCTGGCCCATGCGACCCATATGCTGAACTGGGTTGTGCTTCCCTTGCGGGAGGCCACCAGTTCAGTTCTTGCCCCCCAAGTTGGGCCCCTGGCTCAAGGGAGTATGCCTCCCATGCAGTAGGACCCCAGTCCAGTTCCCGCCCTGTACAGCCCCTGCCCACCTGTGTGGAACGAAACCATGTTGAAACTAATGACATACAACTATAGACTGCTCTGGGCCCTCCCCTTTCTCTCTGTCTCTCTCTGCCTCTGTCTGTCTTTGTCAAAAACAATAAAATAAATCCTTAAAAAAGAAAAAGTAATAATTATGAGTGAATCGGCATCTACTTTATATTTCCAACTTCAAAAAACTTATTTGTGGGATGCTAGGATAACTCAGTGATTGACCGACCGCTTGCCTTGTAATTGTGAGGTTCAGGGTTCAATTCCCAGCCCTGATCCATGGCAAACCCATATGCTAAACTGTGACACATCTGGTAACCTCAGGGATGGCACTGCGATGAAGAATCCCACCACCCATGCAGGAGAACCCCGGTTCAGTTCCTGCCCTGAGTGGCCCCATATTCACCTGTCTGGAGTGAAGCCATGTCACAGTTAATGATGTACAACTATGAAGACTGCTCTGGGCCCTCCTCCATTCTCTCTCTCTCCATCCCCCACCTCAAAACAATAAAATGAATCTTAAAAAAAAAAAAAAAAAAAAAAAATGTTAGAGCTATATAGTGAGTCCAAGCTGTCTATTAATCAAATGTCTGTATACTTAAATTTTTTTCAGAGAAATAGATTCAAATAACTCTATTTTTCCTAAATAAACAAGGAATCCTTATAAGTTCCCAGTAACAACCCAAATAAGGCAGACCACAGATTTGCAGGTTCTTTTCTCCACTGAAAAACTTAAATTTGCATGAATATGAAAGCTTTTCATCATAAATAGAAATTTGATTCTTAATTCAAAGATTCCTACATATAAGAGACAGGAAGGAACTAGGGACTGTGGTCTGAATTTTTATTTTTTCTTGCCCCTACCTGTTGACTGATGGATTCATTTCCCTGGGTTCATTTCCTGTGGCTTCAGCGAATTGTAATTTGTGAGCCATTTCATCTTTGTTTCCAGGCCTAAGCAGTTAATGATGAGAACATTTTGTCATTTTTTCCTCTTGTTTTTCAGCAACCTGTAAGGATAACTTTCAAATATTCAGTCCACACCAATCTTGTGAATAGCTCATCTGTTTTCTTTCAACTGATGTCACTTTTTAGAAATGTCCCCCCAGCAACTTCAGGTGTGGCCTCTGAAAATGAATTTCATAGTGGTACTTGCAGTGAAGGAGGAGGAACACGAGGACTACATGAGTAGAGAGGAAATTTTACGATTTTTATTTGCTTTTGTTTAAATTCTACGTTTGCAAGTGAAATTTTGAGGGTACCTATTTCCAGTCTTAATTCTGCCACACCACCTGAGGCCATCACTTCAGATGGCTGCAACCTGTGAAACTGCATGGAGTCAGTATTTAGCATGATCAGGGAGTTGGAACCAGTAATCCAGCTGAAACAGATCCCCTTTGTTTTAAATATCCTTTAGCCAGGCAAGTTCCAGAATGCCTTAGTTGTCAGTATAATTTTGGTCGAGTGAGCAGCTGTACTCTCCATTTCCTAAATCTGGCCTTCATCACAGTTTGAAAAGCAGGTTTTGATAAAAATCAGTTTCCTAATGTAATTTGTGTAACTTGAGCTCTAGGAATGGGTAAAATGCCCGTCTTGGGGTAGGCGTGGTAGTTTTGTTAACAGTTGCAGGGCTGAGTGCAGGTATGAGAGTAAGAAGCATTATTTGGTAACAGGCTTTGGTCTGTATTTAACCAAATTAAAGTAGAACTGGTTGCTAATATGAAGGTGTACTTAGTGCTTACTCACAGAATGATAAGAATACCTCTAATTTGTTCTTTGTCTCACATATTTTATTGTGATTCATGTTGTCTCTGGTTTAAAAAAAAAAAAGGCAACAACAGCACTGAGGCTCAATTTTGATACATACAGGTTACCAATCCTCTTCATGAGTGTAGTTTGATACAATGGGAAGTTTGTCTTTAGAAAAGTAGTAAAGTTGAGACTCAGCTCCATCACTGACTGACTCACTATATGACCTTGGATGAATCACTTTTCTGACCCTGGGCAAGTAACTATTTTTTTGAGAAAAGGTCTGTGAGAGAGAGAAGTAGTAGGACCTAGCGCAGTCTCCATAGTTGTACAGCATTAGTTGTGACGTGGTTTCTTTCCACACAGGTGGGTGTGGGGGCCACACAGGGCAGAAATTGAACAGGGGGCCTCCCACATGGGAGGTGAGAACCTTCATCACCATGCCATCCTGGCAGTTACTAGTTGTGCCAAAATTAAACATATGGGTTATGATGGGCCAGAGCCGGGGATCAAACCCCAGACCTCTCAATTGCAAGGCAAGCATTCAGCCACTGAACTATCCACATCATCCCCTATGTTTTTGTTGTTAAAAAAAATACATAGGAAAAATAAAAATGTGGAACTCTTACTTTCCATGCAAAGTTTTATTTTGAAAGTATGTCTGGATTATACAGTTCATTCTCTTCTTAAAATCCTTTGTTTATCTTTTTTAAATGAATATGACTCTCCTTGTTAAAAAAATAAACATCTGCTTAAATCTGTTGCTTCTACCTATAAAATGTCTCTATCACTAGAGTGGATTGATACTACTACTACTAAGTAAAATACTAATTTTATGTCTTTATTACTCACCTACCGATATTTTTAACTCAGTTTGTTCTAACCAGTTCACTGAAACTGTTCTCAGTAGTGATCGTGAGCCTTTTCTTATGCCTCACACTTTTGACTTGCATTGCATTTGACAATGCTCTCTTCTCTGAAATCCTTTCGTCCCTTATCTTTCTCATAATCATGGACTTAAGTTCCACCTATTTCTTCTTTGATCATGTCATTTCATTTTCCTCCCCCAACTTCTTCCCTTGTCTATGTGTCAGTTTCGTCCTATTGCTGCTTCTGCGCACATCTCCTTCCTTGGAGTTCTAATCTTTTCCGTAGTTTCAACTCTTCCATGTGTTGACTCTCAACTACTTCATTCAAGCCTTAACCATTATCCCCTGAATAACTAACTGCCTTCGGAATATTTCTGCTTGACTCACTCATCATCCTCTCTTAAACTCAAGCCATTGATTTTGTTCCTCACTCATCTTTTGCTTTCTTCTTTTCTATTAGTGATACCACAGTGCTCACAACCACTGTAGTTTAGAACCTTGAATTCATTTTTGACACTTTCCTATCCTCCTCCTCTCCTCCCCACTCCATGGAAATCTAGTCAGTTAACAAACCCTCTCTTGGCTCCCTAAGCTTTTCAGTTCCACTCAGCCATTCTTTCTCATTCATGTTACCTAGATAGATGCCCATGCAATCCATCTTATCACAACCTGCACATTGTTGTGAGATTAATACTCCTAAAATACTGCTTTGATCTAGACATCTCTATTTAAAAATCTCAATAGCCTTTTATCAGTAAGTAAAACCTATTTCAATCTATTCCAAATTAGTTTTCTAGAGTTAGCCTCTGATCATTCCTTCATCAACTCTTGCTACTTAACTAATATCCTCTACATTTTCTTCAGAAACACCTTACAGTTTGTATTCCTTCCTTTTGCTATTGCTAATATAATTTTCCTTTCCTTGAAGTGCCCTGCTGGCTTTTGTTTTTAACCTTTTTATTGTGAAATACAACACTGAGAGAAAAGTACATAAAACATAAATTTATTCATTTATTGTTCATCCATTCAACAAAATGAACATCTTCTCTGTAGAAATCATGGTGCCAGATGTTACTGTTAATAATATCTTTGATTGAGACTTAACCTGCCATGTAATCTTCATTTGTTATAACTAAGCGGTCATTTCATTTTTATAAAACAAGAACTTAAGTATTGTAAAATTATGTCAGGTGGATAGCCAGATTTTGTGTGTGTGTGTTAAATTTATTGGGGTGACATTAATTGATATCAATTACATTGTTTCCAGGTTTACAATTCTACATTACATTGTCTATACATCACATTATGTACTCACCACCCAGAATCAGCTCACTTTCTATCACCTATGTTTGACTCCCCCTCCCTAAGATCCCCTCCCCAACCCATCTCTCCCATCCACCCTCCCCCCTTACCCTCAGGTAACCACTAAACTGTTGACTGTGTCTATGAGTCTTTGTTTCTTTGTTCCTTTCAGTTTTATATTCCACCTATAAGTGAGGTCATATGTTTCTTGATTCTTTCATTTTGACTTATTGCGCTGAATAGGATGTTTTTAAGGTCTATCCATGTTGTCACAAATTGCTGTATTTCATCTTTTCTTATTGTTGAGTAGTATTCCGTTGTCTAAATGTACCACAACTTCTTTATCCAGTCATCTATCAGAGAGGACACTTTGGTTGATTCCATGACTTGGCCACCGTGAACAGTGCTGTGATGAACATTGGGTTACATATGTCTTTGCGGATTAAGGTTTTCAGGTTTTTTGGGTAGATAACCAGGAGAGGGATTGCTGGGTCATATGGTAATTCCATTCCTAGTTTTTTGAGTAATCTCCACACTGCCTTCCACAGTGGTTGTACCAATTTACATTCCCACCAGCAGTGTATGAGGGTTCCTTTTTGTTCACAGCCTCTCCAGCACTTGTTATTCCTTGCCTTGTTGATTATAGCCATTCTAACAGGTGTAAGATGGTATCTCATTGTGGTTTTAATTTGCATTTCCCTAATTGTTAGTGATGTTGAGCATTTTTTCATGTATCTGTTGGCTGTTTGTATGTCTTCAGGAGAGAAGTGCCTGTTTACCGTAGGTCCTCTGCCCATTTTTTAATTGGATCGCTTGTTTTTTTGTTGTTGAGTTGTTTGAGTTCTTTATATATTCAGATATCAGCCCCTTATCAGAGGCATTGTTTGCAAATATTTTCTCCCATTCAGTTGGTTTCCTTTTTATTTTGTTAACAGTGTTCTTTGCTGTGTAGAAGCTTTTTAGTTTGATATAGTTCCATTCATTTATTTTTGCTTTTACTTCCCTTGCCTTTGGGGTCAAGTTCATAAAGTGCTCTCTGAGCTCGAGGTCTATAAGTTTAGTGCCAATGCCTTCTTCTATGCACTTCATTGTTTCGGGTCTTATTGGAGGTCCTTAATCCACTTTTGAGTTAATTTTGGTATATGGTGATAGTTCACAGTCCAGATTCATTCTTTTGCATGTGGTTTTCCAATTTACCCAGCATCATTTACCGAGGAGGCTTTCTTTCCATGATGGCTTTGAATGTGGCCCAACACAAATTCCTAAATTTAGTTAAAACTTTATGAGATTTTATTTGTTTGTTTTTTTTAGCTCATCAGCTATTGTTAGTGGTAATATTGTCTATGTGTTGCCCAAGACAGTTCTTTCAGTGTGTGGCCCAGGGGAGCCAAAAGGTTGGACAACCCTGCTTTATAGTTCACAAAGCTATTTCATTCTAATACAGACTTCCATGCTATTTATAGGTAGATAATCTGTTAACTTGTTGATTCTCACAACAGTTCTTTAAAGAAGGTAATATTAGTCACATTTTATAGACTGGAAACTAAACTACCTCTGGAGAGGGTAAGAAACTTCTCAAAGTCACACAGCTAGCAAGTAACAGAACCTAGTTTTGAATTTAAGGAGTCTGACTCTAGAGTCCAAGCTCTTTTTTTTTTTTTTTTTTAATATTTATTTATTTATTTTTATTGTTTTTTTGACACAGAGAGAGAGAGATACAGAGACAGAGACAGAGAGAGAACTGAACTGGGGGAGCTCCCAGTTCAGCATACGGTTCCGCACGGGCCAGGGCCGGGATTCGATCCCTGGTCCCCGGCACTGCAAAGTGAGCGCCCAACCCACCGAGCCATCCCGGCTTCCCCTAGAGTCCAAGCTCTTAAACTCTATGTTCTACTGCCTCTACTCAAGAGATTTGTAGGATGTGACAGTTGTCTCTTTCCATTTCTGAGTTGAAACTTATCTTGCCATGGGCTCTGAGATTAACTCTGCCTCCCACCTAAGCCTGTTCACTTGACTGCCAGACAGATCTGTCCACCTAATCCTAATCTTCTCCATTAAAGTTTAAAAGTTTAAAGTTTTTCAAAACAGTCTTGTCCCCACCACCACCACTACCACCACCCCTTTATTCCTGCGGAAGTGCATAAGACAGGAAGATTCCAGTAGTTTTAAGTTTAACGTTTGATTTTTCTTCCCTTTATTTATCAATTTTCAGAGTAATGAATTGGAGTCCTGGCAGCCTCCAGTGGTAACTAATGAGGTTATTCTTTGTAATATTACTGTGAGTACATTAATTTTTATATTTGAAGTGCTTTAATTCATTGCCATCATTATCCTTTTTGAAGCATAGTTTGTTCCATTTTAGGCCAATGGTAGGGAGGCTTTTATGCCGATTTCTGTATCCTTTTGATGTGACTCCATTATTATTAGTCTTAGGTAGCCCAACAAAACTCATTTTGAACATATTCTGCCTCAACTCTGGAATCAACCATTTCTCTAAAGAGTGTAGGAAATGGTATTTTTAAAGTCTCCCTTCTATTACTTCAGTTTCTCTGATAAATTAATAAGTCTTCTCTCTTCTACACTATTTTTTTTTTTACCTATTCCTGTTTTCGTAGATACCAAACTATGTTGTTCAGAGCTTCAAATACCTGTCATTTTTCAAACCCTCAGCTTTTCATCAACTTCTGTCTTTTATCTTTCTGACTTATGAACACTACAGTTACTATGAGCCATAGTGTGTACTTTGAAGTGCTTTTTTGCCTGACTTTCTTCCCATTATATTTTAGGTGGAATAATACACATTTAGAACATTGAATTAATAGATTAAGAGTGCTGAATTAGGAATGGTTGTAAGCCATTACTTTGTGTTAGGCTCACTAGTCATAGAATGCTGTAGATCTAATGAGAATGGAATTTCCGTGAGGCCTGTAACACAGTCATTTGTGATATCCCGATATGTAAGGTAGAGAAATGCAGGCCAGACAAGAATTTCTAGTGTAATTAGGAGACAAAACTAGTTGACAAACTATTTCCAGAATGCTAATGGTTAAATTCAGATTGGAGAAAGGGCTCCTAACAGCTTGCCTGAAGGCCACATTCTGTTTATTTTCACTTCCATCCTTAAAACAATATTAATCTAATACTTGCCATACATGGAGAAAAGAAGGAGGTGGGATAAATAACTAACATATTGAGTGGCAGAACCTATCTATCTATCCCCAAAAGATTTAAATAGACCAGAATGACATACTTGTACAAAATTTATTGTATAAAGATAAACTTGATCAAAGACAAACATAAAGTCTTACCCTTGCGTTTAACATTCACATTACCAAGAATGGAATAAGAAAGACATGGTATATGTATTAAATGCTTCAGGTTTTACATGTCTGTGAACCAGATGTGAGTTAAGTGTAATGGGGATTAGAAATATAGCAGTCTTGGAATTGGAAGGTCTTGAGTTCTAATTTCACTTCTATTCCCAACTGGCTATATAGCGAGAGTTAAATTTCTTTGCCTCTTTAAGCTTCAATTTTTCCATTATAAATTATATAGCATTTTGGGGGATGCTGGGATGACTCAGCAGGTTGAGCGCTCATCTTGCAGCCCCAGGGTTTGAGGATCATATCCTGGCCCTAGCCCATGTGGATCCATCCATATGCTGAACTGGGTGTGCCCCTGGTTCATTTCTTGCTATGGCGTGCTTCCCTTGTGCAAGGCCCCCAGCTTATGGAGGTATTCCTCCCATGCAGTTGTCCCCCAGCTTGGTACCTGCCCTGCACAGCCCGGTGCCCACCTGTGGAGTGAAACTATATCGAAAACTAATGACATACAACTGTGGAGACTGCTCTTGGCCTTCCCCCTTCTCTCTGTCAAAAACAATAAAAATAAATCTTTAAAATATGTAGCATTTTTATAGCTTCAGTAATTATAAAATACTGTATGTTTACTGATACTGATAGCTACAGAAACATCTAAGCAAAGTTAACTGAGTCTTAAATTATATTAAGAAAAGCAAACCATATAGTTCTGGATACTTTGTTTTAATTAAAATCTTGATACTATATGATTCACTAAGAATAAGACATGAAAGAAGGAAAATTTATAGTTGGAAACCCCAATTTTCTTTAAATCTCTGAAAGTTTGGTATATGAACTAGGTTAGGTTATACATGTATTTTATTCCTATGAGCATATAACTTGGGGCAGTAGAAAGCTTCAGTTAACAGATTTTGGCTCAGTGTAAAGAAAAGCTTTTGAACTGTTAAAAGTATCTAAAATGTAATGAAGGGAATGTTAGTACCTTATTGAGTCACTAGCTATGTGCAAGTATAGTTGACGCTTGAACAACACAGTGTTAACCCCCATACACAAAATTAAAAATCTACATATAACTTTTTACTTTTTAAAAACTTAGTTGTTAATTAGTATCCATGGGGATGATTTCTAGGACACCCCCCTCCCTCCAAATCCCTCCACGAATACCCAGATCCCCAAATGCTCAAGACACCTATATAAAATGGCATAGATCAATTCATACAGTTGGTCCTCCACATCTGTGGACTCCCAACTTCAGATCCAAAATGGTGCAGTTATTTATTTTGTTTAATCTGGGGAAGTTTGGATGGCTCAGTGGGCTGAGCGCTCTCATCTTGCAGCCCAGGGGTCTGAGGATTATATTCCGGTCCTGGCCCGTGCAGACCCATATGCTGAACTAGGGTTCCCCCAGTTTGGTTCTCACCTTGGTGAGCCTCCCATGTGGGATCCTCCCAGTTCAGCTCCTGCCCGAAGGCCCCCAGCTCACAGGGGCATGCCTCCCATGGGGGAGGCCCCAATTCTGGTCTGTTGCTAGGCAATCAGTTCCTTAACTATGGGTATGATGCTTTACATATTTCTGAATACATAGTACCTAGGACAGAGCCTAGACACAGAGTAAATGTTCTTTTAGAACGTAAGCTTCACTGTGCTATACTACAGCGCCTAGAATAGACTAGTTGCTCAATACATATCTGTTGGGTAGGTGGGTGGATAGATGGATGGATGGATGGATGGATGGATGGATGGATGGATGGATGGATGGATGGATGGCTGACTGGTTTGGCTTGGCTTGGCTTGGCTTGGCTTGGCCTGGGTGGTCATGGGTGAAGCTTCTTCATTTGTTAACAATTACAGTTATCGTTTATTGGGTGTATATCATGTGCTGGGCATTTAAATACATTTTTAGTAATCCTTCCCACCAGTTAAAGTGATGAGCTGTGGAAAAGGAAGCTAAAGCAGAGGGAGGAGTCAAAGATATCACCCAGGTTTCTGACTTGAATACTGGTCCAAGTGATGATGAAATTCAGGGAGAGGAGCATGAGTTCTTTTTTTCTGATAGACTATGTTTGTTCTGTTTGCAGGTAGATGTAGGTAACTATTTCTAGGAAAAGGCTCTAAAAATATCCTGTTTGCCGTGTATCCTGAAGAGGGTGATGTGCTTGATCTACCCAGAGCAGGGTCGCTTGTTTTAGAACTGCAGGCTCCAAGCCATTATTCCAACTGTATTCTAACTTGAATATGTTCAGTTTCTGTTCCAGATGATCGAGCTGAACAACGAACCTGTCTCATTTGTGGGGACCGTGCCACAGGCTTGCACTATGGAATCATATCCTGTGAGGGCTGCAAAGGGTTTTTCAAGCGGAGCATTTGCAACAAGCGGGTATATCGGTGCAGCCGTGACAAGAACTGTGTCATGTCTCGGAAGCAGAGGAACAGGTGTCAGTACTGCCGCCTGCTCAAATGCCTCCAGATGGGGATGAACCGGAAAGGTGAGTAGTGCTTGTGTCTCTACTACCCACACTTCACCCATCACTTTACCTTTAGTGTCAGCTATTAAGCCTTGGAGTTATTCATTTCCTAAGCCTGCACTATATGCTGGACCTTGTACTGTGTATTCATAACTCGAAAATGAACCCAGCATGGTTCCTGCCTACAGGGATCTCCCCGACTAGGTGGGGAGAAAAACTAGTGAGATGTTAACGGCTTCTATGAGAATGAATGCACAGACTCCATGTGCCAAGACCCCAATTAACAGTCAAATCCTAACTGGGACTAATATACTCCGCCAGTTCTCTCAGCGCATGATGACAGGAAGTAGAAATTTTAGATGAAAATGCAGGAAGGCAGTAGATCCCCTGAATGTGATACAGTTTTGTTTGCTGTAATCATGGTATACTCAGAGGCTATAGGCATGCCCAGAAATCTGTGTCCAGGTTGGTGAAGAATTTGGGATTTATTGAGAAACTTTCAAAGAGCCATTATCCTGAGATGACATGAATAAACAGATATTCTAAGAGGATTAATCCCGAAGGCAGCTTTGAAGAATGGATTGGGGTGGGTAACACAAAAAAGCCACTTAGAAAGGTTTTAGTAGAGTCCAAAGAAAAGTGTGAAGGATCTGAAGGAGGAAAGAGGAATGTAATGACACAGATGGGGGAATGTGAGAAAGCTCACCTGGTAGGAACTGGTGACATACTGGGTATTGGGCAGCACCAGAAGTTGAAGATTTGGATTAATTGTAATGGCCCTACCAGGGAAAATGGTCAGGCTAAAAAAGCAGGGTGGGGCAAAATGTTGGCCTTGTCAGTGCTGAGGTTGACATACCTGAGAAGGACACACAGAGAAGTCCATTAGGGAAGTTGGATATACAGGGTTGGAACTGAAGTGAAAAGTCCTATCTATAAATAGTAAAAGTTTGTGGAGCTGTTGGCATAGAGGAGGTAAAGTTTTGTTAGTGGGTAGTAGTCACCCAAAGAGAATTTGGGTATAGAAGAGAAGAGGCCCAATGTCAGAATGTCAGAACTCTAGGAATAAAAACTGCTTAGAGAATATAGTCAGTAATGTTGTACCAACTATGTATATAATACCAGGTAGGTACTAGACTAAATGGGGAATCACTGCATAAATTATATAAATGTCTAACCACTATGCTCTATACCTGAAACTAATATAAAATAATATTGAATATCACCTGTAACTGAAAAAATAAATAAAAATTTAAAAATTAAAAGAGGGGAAAGCCGGGACGGCTCAGCGGGTTGAGCGCTCGCTTTGAGGCCATGAGGACCGAGGATCGAATCCCGGCTCCGGCCCAGGCAGGACCCACGTGCTGAACTGGGGAGTTCCCACAGTTTGGTTCTCTAACTGTCTCTGTCTCTGTCTCTCTCTCTATCTGTCAAAAAGTAAAATAGAAATAACTAT
>PVKE010016686.1:0-14042 GCA_004027555.1 Craseonycteris thonglongyai | reverse complement strand
TTAAAAGAACTCTAGGCGTATTTTTATGGATGGCAGAGTAGTGTAGTTCAGTAGTCACAATAGAGGCTCTGGAGACAGGTTGGTAACAGATTAGCTCTGTGACCTTGAGTGGTTTTGCTTTATGTCTCTGATGCTCAATTATCTTACCTTTAAAAATAGTATGATAGATACTTGCCTTTCAGAGTTCTCTAGAGGATTACTACATTTTTCCATTTATAAGACTATACCTACTCTTCTAATCCAACATTAAGAAATCACTACATGGGTCACTCCTGTGAATAAGATGACCCCCAATTTTTGGTCTAACAATTTTAGGCAAAAGTATTGACTTATACATGGAAAAATACAGTAAATATGACAATGTATATATAATGCCCCATCAAGATATTAGGAGTTCATAGTAGTAGTGTGCAGGAGTAGGGGTTAGTCAGATTTTGTGAACAGTTGAAACTAGTTTGTAGCATTGATGAATGCAGACATCCAGATGTACTTCATTCACACTGGTTGTTTATTGTGTCTGTTTAGAAATATCTTTTGAAATTTGCCCATTATGAAGAAAGGTAAGAGCGATAGGGAACAACATTGAGATAAATTTAGGTTGTTTATAATTTTTTTATAATAGCAATGTTTATTGAGCACTGGGTGCACCAGAAACTTATCATTTTCTATGCATTATCTCATTAAATACACACAACAGCTCTATTACTAACCATTAACCTCAGTTTACAGATGCAGCTTAGGGGGAGGTAAAATAACTTACTAGTAGTTTAGTAATGGTTCTGTTGACATTTAATCATTATTAAATTGTAATTTGCTGTTAATCAAGCATTTCGTGTACCTAACCACATGGACAGTATGCTTCTTCACTATCTGTCATACGGTATCACTATTTGCATGTTGGAATACCCTATTGTTTAATGGATGATAAGGTATTTAAGCTGTTACCAACTTTGTCCCTGTCTTATGTTTGTAAAACATACTTACTGTGCCTGAAGGAAGCTTTGCACTGTTCTTTCCTCTACCTAGAAATCCTTTCCCTTCTCTGTTCAGTTTCCTCTTACAGAACTTTTACCCAGCCACCAATACAATACAAGTAATGTCTTGAAGAGAGAGTCTGGTCATCTACCCACTATCACCTGACTTGGTATTGGCTCCGGTTTTTTCATCTCCCTTTGTTGCTTTCACTGTGAATATTTTATCAAGGTATATTTATGGTTTGCCTTCTTGACTGCTCTGATGAATCATCCTGCTTCTTCAGCTGGAGTGTGAGATTCTGAGGCTTCCAGCCAAACTCACCTATTTCAGCTAAACCTCATAACCTCTATAACCATAACCAGGAGAAGATGACAACATGAGATTGGGATAAGAGGGACAGGGAGCTGCCTTCCTAGGCCCACTTGTATGGAGAGCAGGCAGGCTTAGCTTCCATGTGAAGGCTGCCTTTCATATAGAAACCCTGCCACCTCCTGGTTGGTGCTGGGAAAGTGAAATTAAAATTACAGTTGCCTTTGGAATATTTTGTGGGTGATGGAACTGTTCTGCATGGAACTGTGGTATTTAGCACACAGTTTTATGCATTTGTCAAAACCTACAGAGCTCTACAACACAAAGAAGTAAATTTTACTGTATATAAATTTTTTTAAAAAGCAACCAGTATGTGGGAGGAAACAATAGAATGTAGACTGTGACAAATGAATCTGATATTATAAGTGAATCACAGAGCCATACTGAAAGGAATGGAAAGAAAGGATCTGACCTTGAAAACAGTGTTTTGACTGTATACTGTAAGGCTGAAGACAAAAAGAACGATATTCAAACAGAGCATCCTAGTCTGTAAATTTGTTTCTCAGGGTTATGAGTTAGGAATTTTGTCACTACTTTGTGTACTAGGGTTGAACAAACAAGTAAATATATTGTAGATAATGAAAGTCAGGTTCTCACATCAGAGAAAGAAGTCATAAATCTCCAGGAAAGGGGAAGGCTATAATGAAGCTTGGTGCTAGATTTGATTAAGAGGTATTAATATAGACTCATGTTTAGGTAAATAGATTTAAAAATATATAAAGTTATGTGTGTAGATACATGAATTGGTATGCATATATTTTCTGGCTATGGTCATTGAGAGGACTAGAAGTGGTGATCTAATACCCCACTTATCTGTGGAGGATAAGTTCTAAGACCTCCAGTGGATGCTTGAAACCATGGATACTACCAAGCCCCATTATACTATGTTTTTTTCTGTACATACATACTTATGATAAACTTTAGTTTATAAATTAGGAACAGCAGTAAGAAATTAACAATAGCTACTAATATAATAGAGCTATCAAACAATATACTATGATGAAAGTTATGTGAATGTGGTGTGCCTGTGTGTGTGTGTGTATGTATCTCTGTCTCTTTGTGTAGCTCTCTCTCTGTCTGTCTGTCTGTTTCTCTCTCTCTCTCTCTTTCTCTAGTGTATATAGCCTGGATATGATACAAGTGATTCACATCCTGGGCAGGAAGGTACAAGATTTCATCACATTACTCAACAGAACACGGGAGATGCCAGGATGGCTCAGTGGGTTGAGTGCTCGTTTTGCAGCCCCGGGGTCTGAGGATCAAGTCCCAGCCCTGGCCCATGCTGCCCCATATGCTGAACTGGGGTGTGGCCCTCAGTTCAGTTCTCTCAGGGGCAAGCTTCCCATGTGGAAGGCCCCCAGTTCAGCCCCCAGCTCAATGGGGACATTCCTCCCATGCAAGAGGCCCCTGGCCTGGTTCCTGCCTTTCACGGCCCTGTGCCCACCTGTGTAGAATGAAACTGTTGAAAACTGATGAAGTACAACTATGGAGACTGCTCTGGGCCCTCCCCTTCTCTCTGTCTCTCTCTGTCTGTCTTTCTCTCTGTCAAAAACAATAAAATCTGGGGAAGCCGGGATGGCTCAGTGGGATAAGCGCTCACTTTGCAGCGCCGGGGACCGAGGATCGAATCCCGACCCTGGCCCGTGTGGAACCATATGCTGAACTGGGAGCTCCCCCAGTTCAGTTCTCTCTCTGTCTCTGAATCTCTCTCCCTCTCTCTCTGTCAAAAATAAATAAATAGATAAAAATAAAAAAAATAAAGTTTAAAAAAAACCAAAAAAACAATAAAATCTTTTAAAAAAAAAAAAGAATGGTTCAAAAATTAAAACTTACAAATTGTTTATTTCTGGAATTTTCCATGTAATATTTTTGGACCATGGTTGATCGTGGGTAATGAAAACCATGGAAATTGAAATAGCAGATAAGGGGAGTACTGTATTGTTAAAATTATTAGAGGCAAGAGGAAGCTGCACTGAGCCTCATGGAGGAATTCATGTCAGTTAAGTAATTATATGAAAATGGAGCAGAATCTGATGGAGAAGTTCACGCTTCTTAAAACTTAGAGAGCTTTTTAAATAACTCCCACTTTCCCTTCTGCGTGTGTGTGTATGTTTGTATTGTTGAGGAATATGTTAGACACATCATTCTCCTTTGCTTCTACCATAACAACAGTACTATATCAAAATGAAATTTAACATGACATAATACTTTTGTCTAATTAGCAGACCTTATTCAAATTTTACCAATTATCATCTCAATGTCCTTCATAGCAATTTATTTTTTCTAATCTGGGAGCCAGTCCAGGACCACACATTATATTTAGTTTTTATGTCCCTTCAATATTATTAAATCTGAAGTAGTTCCTCAGCCCATTTACATCTTAAATAATAAAATTGTCAGTTTTGAAGAAAAGAGGTCATTTATTTTGTAGACTACCCCTCACCTTGAGCTTGTCAGTTTCCTTGGGATTAGATTAAAATGATGTGTTTTTGGCAAGAATGCTACAAAAGGGCTGTGGTATCCTTTCAGTGCCTCATATTAAAAGCATGTGATATAAGGTTGTCCCATTATTCATCATGTTAACTTGAATTAGTTGGTTAAGGTGGTGTCATTTGGGTATGATAGTGGTGCCAGATATTTTCCACTATAAAGTTCTTTCCTGAGTATGAGCAACAACCATATGCAGAGGCAAAACTGCAAAGCAGCATGGCATGTTCAAGAACTAACAAACAGTTCTTTGTAGGTACAGTATAACATCTATGGCAAGAGATGAGGATGGGGAACCCCAGAGATACCAGATCACAGAGGGTCTTAAATGCAAAGGTAGGGTGCTTGGACTTAGCACCAACAGGTTTTGAGCAGGGCTTTGACGTAGTTAAGTTTGTGTCTTACCTTTCTGGTTTCTAGATATGGGTTGCTACCCAGGCCTAAGTGAGGAATGGTAGGTGCATGAGTTCCAGAGCAGGAAAAATATTTGTGCTTTTCTGAGCAAGTAGAAGAACTCTCTTAGGCTTAAACAATAGGTGCAGCAGAACCATTCCTATGATCTTGCACCCAGAAGCCCTTTGTTTTTTTTCTTTTTAATCAGTTCACTGCCAGAAAGACTCTCATCCCTGCTGAAAAACATCCTCTTACTCAGTGTAACATCAAGGCACAAGCACAGCTTTAGAATCAAAAGATCCAAATTGAATCTCAGCTCTGTCAGCTCTCTCTGAGTAACCTTGAACAAATCCCTTTGCGTCTCTGAACTTCAGTTTCTTCATCTCTAAAATAATAATGTACAAGGTTGTTTTGAGAATCAAATGCGATAACATATATATGAGCACATTATAAGCTTTAAAATATGATCCAAGTTTTTGTTTTAACAGAGACACTCTGAAACGTATTGTTTGTCACACTTCAGGCAGTTTTGTTCCATCTTGACAGATTTTACTGTCTCTGACTAAAATCAGGACTATTGTCTACTTTATATTCTTTAAATCACTTAAATCACTTTAAAAAATCAAAAAAGTAATTTAAGTAAATCTAAAAAATCAGTTAATTTTCAAAGGGAATTTTTGTCACTCTATTTTTAATGCACGATACAATAAATGTATAATTGAAAGTTTCTGTATGCACCACCTAAAATTTCTCCAGTGGGATGTACACACTAAGAAAAATTCTAGTAGTAAAACGAGGCTGGTCTTAGCTTATTAGTCTGGATTCTATCCATAACCTGTGATTCAGTTTCTGTTACCTTAAGCAAAATACTTCACTTCTCTAAACATTAGATTCATCTGTACAATGGGAGTGATACTAATACTTTTCTCATTGGTTTATTTTACCCATGATAGTACCTAACACATAGTAAACATCCATCATATATGAATTTTCTTACTCTGCACAGGGTTAAAGGAAAACATGAGTTTTTAAATAATCAAAACAAGAAATTGGCAAGATATAAATCTCTTTAAGGTTTGTGGCCCTTTAAACAAAAAGGAAAGAATGTTGAGTTTCTTCCTCACCTCCAAGTCATTGAAAGTGAGATATCAAGTGAAATATATTTAGTGTTGTATCTGCCAGTGATCTTTGTTTCATACCTGTGAGCTGAAACAAAGACATGTGAGATGTCAGTATTGAAAATAGAAGTGCCTGCAGACTATCATTGACCCTGGGACAGCAGAGAAGGAATTTTAAGGATTTTTATAACAGACAACAACCAGAAATCGTTCTAGCCCTAACATAGGCTGTATGTGTTTCTCACTCCAAATTCACAGCAGCTTCATTAAGCAGACTAGGTTGCCTCCATTCTGCCAGTGAAGATACTAAGGCTCTAGCAAAGATGGGAATAAAACCTTGTTTCCTCAACTCCTGTGTTGGGAGAAAAGAGACTAGGGAGAAGGAAGGATTAGTCACTGAGTACCTATGTTATAAGCCAGGCCCTGTGGCTTATAAATAATAATAATATATATATTATTTTATATATAATCCACACAGTGCCCCCCTAAGACAGGTTTCAGTAGTCCCTCTTTATTCTTCAGTAAATTTAATTTATTCTTACGTTTTACTCACTCAGAGATGGGAAGTAAGTTGTCTGTAATGACATAGACCAAGCAGAAATAAGATCTAGACTGAAGCTTGTCTAATTCTGAAGTGTGTGTATAATCTTCTAAGGATACGAGGAATGGTGTCTAAGGAAAATGAACTTCCTGTCAGCCTTTCAGTTACCACAGGAACTGAGTTTGGAGCCCTCACTTTTTGAGGTAACCATCTCTGCCCCAAGGACTTTCTACATTCTTTATGTTCACTTTTTTGGAAGTAGGTATATCATAGCAAAGCTTGATCTCACATGATGCCATTAGCTTTTCCATTGTTTATCCTCTTAGCCTCTCAACACTACACTGAATAATGGCAATCACAGATTTTTTTAAACTGCCAACCTGACCTCATCACTCTCCTTATCCTCAGGTTCCTCTGCTAAAGTTCATACTTTAAGCCTGGCATTCAAGACTTTCTGTGACCTGACTCCAGTTGGCCTCTCCAGTCCCATCTCTTATACTCCGCGCACATGCACACGCACGCACATACGCTTCAATCAGATTGAACCACCTACAAATTCCCAGAAGGAGCACTTCACTTCATGCTTGCTTTCACATTGCAGCTTTTCTGTGCACTGTGCACTCAGCCTGGAGCATCCTTTTTCTGCCTGGGTAAATCCTGTTCATCTAGTAAGAGTCAGTTCAGAAGTTGTCTTCTCCTTGGGAAAGCCGGGATGGCTCAGTGGGCTAAGTGCTCACTTTGTAGCTCCGGGGACCGAGGATCGAATCCCAGCCCCGGCCTGTGCGGACCCATGTGCTGAACTGGGGAGTTCCTCCAGTTCAGTTCTCTCTCTCTCTCTCTCTCTCTCTCTCTCTCTCTCTCAAAAACAATAAAAAACAAAAACATAAAAAATTTAAAAAAATTAAAAAAAAGAAGTTGTCTTCTCCAGAAAGCTTTGCCAGACATCAGAGCCTTTCTGTAATTGCAAATCCAAGGGTTCCTTCTCTGTGCCCCCATATTAAGTGCTCCATAAATAATGAAAGTAGTAGTATTAATAGTTGTTATTCTTAATGAGGCTGGTATTACGTGTATTTAAAGGATGCATTTTATACTTTTTCCTTTTGTTGCATCACCTGAGTGGAAAATCAATTGCAAGGGATCTCAGTAAACTGCCTTTGCAGGGGGTAATCATGAAGTAAAAATTCTGATTAATTAAAACAAAAACAAAATCACCTGTCCTAAAAATTCAACTCAAACTTAGACTGGGAATAAAAAATATATAAAAATGAAAATGTTCTTTTTATCCCTCTTCTTGAATTTACCATAGCCTTCAAATGCATCATGCTGGTAGGATATTTGTAACTGTGGGACTATTTATAATGCCATCACATTTCTTGAGCATATTGAATGTATACAGTGTGTGTAGTGTATACCCAGTGCCTTGCGGGGGGCCCAAAAGTATCTGATGCTTATGCAGTAGCCTGGCATAATGGAAAGAGTATGTGCTCTGAGTTCAAAAAGACCTGTGTTTTAATCTTGGCTTCACCAATAACTACCTTGTGCTTTTGGCCAAATAAGTTTTCTTTTTATGCCTAGACTTCTATGGGTATGTGTCTGACTGTCTTGACTTATGTTTCCTTCCAGCAATCAGAGAAGATGGCATGCCTGGAGGCCGGAATAAGAGCATTGGTCCAGTCCAGGTGAGTTCTTGTCCTCACTCTTCATGGTGGTCCATCCTGGAAGCCAGGGTTCCAGATGCTGTAGTAGCTGTTCACCTTGATCCATCCTTCCTCTGTTGATAGGGGGAGTTATCTTTGTTATCATTCCTGTAAAACTGCTTTTGGAGCCTGGATAGGAAAGTGCTTTGAAAATCTTAATAAGGTAATGACTGAAGCTCTTCTTGTAACCAACCCCTCAACCCTTCCTAGAGATTTAAGAGGAACTGTACCCAATGCTAGTTCTAAACCATTCAGAGGATTTTTTGTGTCAATCATTTAAGGTTGTAGATAAACAGCCTGGCAGAAATCAGCAAGACTACTTTGTTGTTCAGTGTCTCTAAAGATATATCACAGAAAAGACTGCCTATGTGCAGAGTAGGAATGAGAATATCCATTCAGTCCCACAAACATTTACTGCTCTGTGCCAGACCCCCTGTACTTTGAACTTGGTCTCGTGGGAGAGACAGATATGTAAATAGATATCAGGGTACACTGAGTAGTAAAAGAGGATGCCCAGGGAAAACACAAGGGAGTGGCTTCTTTTCTGTTTGGACTGGAACCATGGTTGGGGACTGAAGATACTCAAGGAAGGCTTCCTAAAGAAGGTAAAGTTTGAACTGAGTCTTAAAGGAAAAGTAGGAATTATAGCAATGTTGGGAAGGGGTGGGGAGCCAAACTCCTTTTATTCCTGCTAGACAGGACAGACTTTTAAAAGACCAGAAGATGAATCTTTAAGGAAGGACAAGGAGTTCATTTATTCAGGCTGGAGCACTGGGCACATGTAGTGGTTTGGCAGCAGAGAAGGTAGATTCCTTGAGTTTTGGAGTCATTCTCTAGGGTGGCCTTCAACTGTCTTTGATTATAGCTCCTCAGGTAATGCCTCTGTGGGGCCAGCCTATACCACTTGTCAGTAGAAAAATTTTAAGAGGAAAGAGGATCGGATCTGTTTGTGACCCATCAAGTGAATCCCTCAGCACACTAGTGGGCAGGGAACATGCTTCAGTTATTGGTGTGGACTAAGAGGCAGCCACTAAAAGATTTTAGAGTGAGGGAGAAGGTCAGATTTGCATTTTAGGTAGACCATTCTTGCAGTGGAAATAGTTTATGAGGAGCTGGGTAAGGGTCAGTGAAACTAGGGGCAGAGAAAAAGTTGTTATAAAAGGGTTTTACAGAAGTCTAGGCAAGAGATATAGATAGTGGTTTTAAGTAGGACAATAATAGTACAGATTATGGGGAAGGAATAGATTCAAGAGAGATTTACTACCGGTAAGTAAAATTAACTTATCCAATTGACTGAGGGAATGAGAGAAACAGGAATTCAGAACTGTTTTGAGACATACACTGAGGCTGTATGGGAGGGCTTCCTATCACATGAGCTTGGTACATAAGTGCCCTTAAGTTGGGGTGTGGGTGTGTGCTGTATTCATTCTCTCTTTTTAAAATCAAACATTTTTTAAAGACTTATTTTATTGTTATAGACACAGAGAGATGAGAGAGAAGGGGGAGGGCCTAGAGCAGTCTCCACAGTTGTATGTCAGCAGTTTTTGACATACCTAGTTTTATTCCACACAGGTGGGCGGGAGTCCCACACAGGGCAGGAACCGGGTTGGGTGTTCTGCATGGGAGTCATGCCCCCTTGAGCGGGGAACCAAATTGGGGGCCTCCTACATGGAAAGCTCGTCCCAGTGAGAACCAACCTTGGGAGCCACACCCCAGTTCAGCATATGGGCCGGCGTGGGCCAGGGCCAGGACTTGATCCTCAGACCCCGGGGCTGCATAACAAGAGCTTAACCTGCTGAGTCATCCCTAAAATCAAACATTTTTATCTAGGTTATTCAAGTTATATATATATATATATATATATATATATATATATATATCTTACAGATTAATTTATTTAAGTCTATACTCCTAGCTGCTCTTTTTTGTGGTTAAAAAAAAATAAAAACAAATGAAATCTCCATCCTTAACTAATTGTTAAGTGTATAGTACATTTCTGTGCAGCAGATCTCTAGAACTTTTCTGTCTTGTGACTGAAACTTTATACCCATTGAACAGGTTCATCCAGTTGTAGCATATGACAGAATTCCTTCCTTTTTAAGGTTGAATAAATTTTGTTTATCCATTCATCCATCAGTGTATATTTAGATTGTTTCTACCCCTTGGCTATTGTGAATAATGCTGCAATGAATGTGGAATTAGAAGTATCTGAAAGATTCTGATTTCAGTTCTTTTGGGTAAACATCCGGAAGTGGGATTACTGGGTCATATGATAGTTCTTTCTTTAATTTTTTTGAGAAACCCCCATATTGTTTTCCAAGTAGTGGTTATATCATTTTACATTCCCACTCAGCAGTGCACAAGTGTTCCAGTTTTCCACATCCTCTCCATGACTTATTTTCTGTTTATTTTGTTTGTTTTTTCTGGTAATGGCCATCCTTACAGATGTGGGGTGATATTGCATTGTGTTTTGACATGTATTTCCCTAATGATTAGTGATGTTGATCATCTATTTATATACCTGTTAATTATATGTCTTTGGGGAAATGTCCATTTAAGTTGTTTGCCCATTTTTTAATTATGTTACGTTATTTATTTATTGCTATTTGGTTGCAGGAATCCCTATATATTTTGGATATTAACCCTTTATCAGATATATGGTTTGCAGATAATTTCTCTCATTCTGTGAGTTGCATATTCACTTAGTTGATTGTTTGCTTTGCAAAAGTGTTTTAGTTTGATATATTCCTTTGCTTTTGTTGCCTATGCGTTTGGTGTCATTCAAGAAGTAATTGTCAATGCCAATGTCAAGAAGTTGTTTTTTTTTTTTAAGGAGTTTTATATTTTCAGGTTTTAAATTTAAGTCTAATATATTTTGAGTTGATTTTTGTATATGATGTGAGATAGACTCTAATTTTATTCTTTTGCATATGGATATTCAGTTTTCCCAACACCACTTGTTTGAAGACTATCCTTTCCCCATTGTATAGTTTTGGCATCTTTGTCAAAGATCTTTTGATCATATATGCATGTATTTATTTGGGGGCTCTATTCTGTTTCATTGGTCTATCTCTGTCCATAAGACAGTGCCATACTGTTTTGATTACTATAGTATTGTAATGTTTTGAAATCAAGAACTGTAAAATCTCTGGCTTTGCTATTCTTTTCCAGGATTGTTTTGTTGGCTATTTGAGATTCTTTGTAGTTCCATATGAATTTTAAGATTGTTTTTTCTGTTTCTGCAAAAAATGCCATCGGAATTTTGATAAGAATTGTATTGACTCTGTAGGTAATTTTGGGTAAGATGGACATTTTACCAATATTAACTCTTTCAGTCTATGAACCTGGGTTGTCTTTCTATTTATATCTTTAATTTATTTTGGCAGTGTTTAATTTCTTTCAACAGGACACGTTTTTCACTTCAGTTAAGTTTGTTCCTAAGTATTTTATTCTTTTTGATACTATTGTAAATGAGTTAATTTTCTTAATTTCCTTTTTGGATAATTCATTATTAGTGTATAAAAAATACCTCTGCTTTTTGTATGTTGATTTTTGTATCCTGAAACTTTGCTGAATTCTTTATTCTAACAGTTGTTTGTGAACTGTTTCAGGGTTTCTACATATAAGGTCATGTCATCTGTGAACACAGATACCGTATTTTCCGGCATATAAGACGACTGGGCGTATAAGACGACCCCCTAATTTTATAGTTAAAACATAGGTTTAGGCCTATATTCGCTGTATAAGACTACAGCCTCGGAAGTGAGGGGTAGTCTTATACAGCGAATATAGGCCTAAACCTATGTTTTAACTGTAAAATTAGGGGGTCGTCTTATACGCCCGGTCGTCTTATACGCCAGAAAATACGGTAATTTTACTTCTTCCTTTCTGATTTTTAGATGCCTTTTATTTCTTTTTATTTGCCTAATAGCTCTGGCGAGGACTTCCCATACTATGTTGAATAGAAGTGTTAAGAATGAGCATCCTTGGGGATGCTGGGATATGACTCAGTGGGTTGAACACTCGCTTTGCAACCCTGGAGGATCGAGTCCTGGCTCTGGTGGACCCATATGCTGAACTGTAGTGTGCTTCCCATGTGGGGCAGGGGGCAGTTCGGTTCCTGCCAGGGCAAGCTTCCATGTAGGAGGCCCCGGGTTCGGCCCCCGACTCGTGGGGATGTGCCTCCCATGTGGAAGGCCCCTGACCCAGTTCCCGCCTTGTGTGGCTCTGCACCCACTTGTGTAGAATGAAGCTGTGTCGAAAAACTAATGACATACAACGATGGAGACTGCTCTGGGCTCTCCCCCTTCTCTCTCTATCTCTTATCTTTCTCTCTGTCAAAACACAATTTAAAAAAAAAAAGAGTGAGCATCCTTGCCTTGATCCTGATCTTCGAGGAAAAGCTTTCAGTTTTTCACCATTGAGTATCAGGTTAGCTGTGTGCTTTTCATATATGACCTTTATTTGTATTTATTCTTTTTATATTTAGATGCAGTAGAAAGTTTTTCCATTGGAAAGAATTCTTAAGTACTTCCTCAGTGAAGAACCTTACTTGGTATTACCTGATGTTTTTGAGTACTCTTTATGGCTCTCCTAACCATGCCAGGGAATCTTCAGTTACTTACATCTCCGGTCTCTGTGCAGAAGAAAGCTGATATTCAGAGAAACCTATTTCATCTGCCATTGCATTTGACTTTTTGATACTGAGCATATAATTTTCCATTTAGTCTTTTACAATTTCTAGGATGTGTTAGGAAGAAAGAGCTATGCTTTCCAATTTCTTAACTGTGTTAATTGCAATTAAAAATAAGGGATAGAATTTCCATTTATTGAGCATCTGCTGTGCCCTGAACTTTATAACTTTTTCTTAGATTAACTCCCTTGTCTTTCTGGCTCAAACCTGCATATTTCTTTGCTTCAGCACCGTGTGAGGGAACCCTGAGTTATAAGATGAGGGAGCTAAGGCTCAGGGAACTTAAATAACTTGTGCAACAGTGAGTACCCATCTAGGAATTTGCAGAGAAAATTTGAATCCAGATTCAAGCACTCCCAACATGTTCCATTCCCTGTCCAGTGCATCAGTGATTGCCCAGTGTCCCATGGGACCCACAGGGAGAGGCAGGTGTAATCTCACTTTAGCTCCTAGCTGGAGTAAGCGTGAGTTACTAGGACTGACCCTTTGCACCCAGCTCAAGGCATTTCCATGCCTACCACACTCTGGTCTTGCTCTTAACACCATCACTGAGACTGCTTCAGTCAGAGCCTCAGTAGATATCTTGTAGTTTGATGACACTGTTTGTCTCTACGTGTTTTATAATATGCAAACAGTGATTTCAGTGTTCTAAGGACCCCAAAAAGAAAAGTGGGATTTTTTGTCTGTTTTTGCTGCATGTGACTAAATAAAGACAACTTCTCTAATTCAATATGCAACCCACATTATTTAAGACCAATCACTCAACTTTCACACCAGTTAAACATTTCTTGTGTCTTCTCCTCCTCCCCCTCCCCCTCAGTCCTGTGTGCTGGCTGGCTTCCAGTTCTAAATGCCTTCTGTATTTATGTTTGGAGCAGCTCAAGGTTTCCTTACAGGCTCCCAGGGCAAAAAAATTATGCAGGCTTGAGTTAGACAGACTTAGGAGAAAATGTCCCCTCATGCTTTTTTTAAAAGATTTATTTTATTGTTTTGACAGAGAGAGACAGAAAGAGAGAGAAAGGGGGTGGGCCCAGAGCAGTCTCTGTAGTTGTATGTCATTAGTTTTCAATATAGTTTCATTCCACACAGTTGGGCATGGGGAACCAGGCCTGTGTGGTCTCCCTCATGGGAAGTATACCCCAGTTCAGCATGTTGGTCTGCATGGGAAGTACACCCCAGTTTAGCATGTGGATCTGCATGGACCAGGGCTGGGACTCGATCCTCAGACCCCAGGGCTGCAAGGCGAGTGCTTAACCTGCTGAGCCATCTGGGCTTCCCTCCTTTCCCCTATGCTTTTCATAGGAACAAGAAATAAAAATTTGTTTGGCCCTTCCTCCTTGACACTCACTCTCATTCTCTGTGTTCTGAGGTTAGCTGGTTAGGCCTCATCTCTGAGTTAGACACTTTCCAGAAGTGTTTATTTACTTCCTGTATGGTGTACTAGTTAGAACACTGGACTGAATACTTAGATGCTTTGGCCTCTTCCTCAAACTCCTGCCCAGACAGGGGCATGAAATGTGATCTTGGGCAAGTCAGATCATTCATTTGTCTTAACTACAATTCTTATCTTTTCAATAGGCTTAGGAATGTCTTTCTTACTGAGAAAAATCCATGTGGAGGTTTGTGGTCACTTAATAAGTGAACATTTGTTCATTTACCCAACATACATTTAGAGTACTTAACTTTTTTAGGTCCTGTTGTAGCCTTTGGTCTTGTAAAGGATATTTTATGATTCATTACCAGAAGTGTTATAAAAAGTCACAATAATG
>PVKE010016685.1:0-31700 GCA_004027555.1 Craseonycteris thonglongyai | reverse complement strand
ATTTTCTTACAAAATTAAGTATATTTCTACCATAGGATCTACAAATAGACTGACCAGACATACTGTTTTAAACAGGACAGAAAACAACCATACTGACCCATTTTAAATGGTACATATATTTAGCCTAGTCTCACTGGCTAAATTCAGACACACCATTTAATAAGAGACAGTAAGATCATTGGTTTCTGTCTATTTAAAAGGGTACATCTAGTCAGCCAAACTAGCAATCATGCTTCTTGGTATTTACCCTAAGATGCTCTTCAATAGGAGAAAACAGTTAAACTGTGGTATATCAGACAATGGAATATTATTATCTATCTCTAAATAAAAGTAAGTTGTCAAATAACAAAAAAACATGGATAAAACTTAAATACATATTACTAAGTGAAAGATGCTAATCTGAGATAGCTACTAATGACATGATTCTAAACATCTAACATTCTGGAAATGGCAAACTATGGAGACAGTAAAAAGATCAATTGATGCTGGGTTCGGGGAGGAGAGATGAATAAGTAGAGCATAGAGGAGTTTGGGGACAGTGAAAATATCCTGTGTGATACCATAATGATGAAAACGTGTCACTACACTTCTGTTCAAATTCATAGAATGTACTACATCAAGAGTGAACTGCTATATAAACTATGGACTTTGGATGATATAATGATGAGTCCATGTAGAATCATCAGTTGTAACAAATATACCCTTCTGGTGGAAGATACGAATAATGTGGGAGTCTATCTATGCATATGCCGGGATAGGTATATGGGAAATTTCTGTACCTTATTCTAAATTTTGCTGTGAACTTTAAAATGCTCTGAAAAACAAAGTCATTTAAAAAGGGAAAATGATATAGGAAAGACTTGTATATGTATCTTCTCATTTTATTCTTTTTCTCTCCTTTTGTTCACCGATTTTCTTCCTTACTAAGTTATGAATTGCAAATGTTACTTTTTGGTGGAAGGAAAACTTTGGAGCACAGATTTCTACTTGAGGATGAATTGTGCCTTATGGCAAAGGTATTGAAGGAGCTGAGGAGCAATTTCCTGAAAATGTACGCACTATTAAAAAAATAAAACAACAAAACAAAAGCCATCTTACCTTTTCTCTTACTACCTATTTCCTGGGTTCTGCCCATTTCTGTGGTGACTGCTTTTGTCACCGGTATCAGAGATTGCTGGATATCTATAACCCTAATACTTCTTATTAAATTCTAATCAATTGGCATAATAAAAACATATCAAGTAGAATGACCCAGATATAATTCTTTTGCCATATTCCCATAATATAAAAAACATAATGGTTTCCATCATATAAACTCTAAATCAGCTATATATTTCTTTTTGAGTTGTGAGAAAGACTTAAATCTGTATAGAGAATAAATTATCAGATTTAGAGGCTTAAATCCAAGAGCACTAAAACAGCTATCTATGTTCTCATTACATCTAAACAAAAAGGCAAAGGAAAAGATAAGGCAGTTCTGTATCTTGAATCATGTGCATTTCTGATAATAATTGTTTCTTATTTTTACCTGTTTATGATTTATAGCCATTTACATACATTATTTCCTTTAAATCTGAAAATCAGGTATGGAGAATTATTTATATCCACATTCCAATGTATAATCTGCTACTCAGGAAGGCAAAATAATTTTTAAATTTTATATAAATGGTATGTAACTATATGAGGGATTAAATCTCAGGGCTTTAGATTTTAAACCTCTTCTTTTCCACTATTACAAAGGTAAAAAATTAATTTTTCACTTTCAGGAAGCCCCGGGAGCTTGCCACATAGTATAACCAACTATATTTATATGTGGTAGACACAGAACAGCAAGAAATTATTGGATCATTTTGGTATATTGAATCTTGTATCTATAACATACAGTTCAGATGTAATAGCTCTCTTGATAGAACATACCGGAATCAAAATCTCTGTAAGAGGGAAAAAACTTCTCATATTCAACTCTGGATTCTGAGTTTCCATATTGTCAATAATTAGTAAATGTTGACATTACTCAATTACCTTATGAAATGACTTCTGATAATTATTCAAGATTAGCACCATATAGAGAAACACATAAACCATGTTGTATGTGACATGGTCAGATAAAGCTGAACTGAAAAAGTTAACAACAATGATAATATTCAGCTTAAAAACATGATTTTCATTAGCAATACAGAAATAAAAAGTGTTACTAAATTTTATTTTTGTTTTGGAATGCTTTTCAATCATGGATATCTAAAATGAAGCCAGGAAAACCATCCTGAGAGAAATCTATGAGGAATCTGAAAGTTGTATATAGGAACCAATGTGTGGGCTTTTTATCAGAAGCCAGACTTCTCCTCAAGGTTTACATGGTTCTGGAGGTCCCAGGACTGCCCCTCTCTTCAACTTCACATTGCTCATTACTCCATTTTGTTTGTTCCAGCCATACTGAACTGCTTTATGTCCTATGAACACACCCAAAACTCATTTGTGCATTAAGATCTTTGCTCTTGCTGCTCTCTCCTCTTGTGAAGTCCTTTCCCCAATATTCAGTGTACTTAACTTCTTTTTACCTTCCAGATTTTAGCTCAAAAATCACACCTCAGAAATTTCTTTCTGGGCAACTATTTAAAGTTTTCATGTTACTGGTCCCTAACCGAGGTTATTTTTTATATAATAGCATTTATTTCCTTCATAACTTTAAAAAAAAATTGTTTGATAGAAGGTGAAAGAGAGACAGAGACACAGAAAGAGACAGAGAGAGGAGGGGGGAGGGCCCACAGAAGCTTTCATAGCTATACATTAGTTGTGACATAGTTTCATTCCACACTGGTAGATGTGGGACCACATGGGGTAGGAACCGAACCCAGGGTCTCCTGCATGGGAGGATAGAACCTTCACTGCTGAGCCATCTCAGTGGTTACCAATTGTGGTGCAGTTCAGCATGCAATATTTGCGCAGGCTGGACCCACAAATCAAATCCCAGACTTGGTGATTACGAGGCAACCACTCAACCAATAAGCTATCCCAGCATCCGCCATAACTTTCTTTTACAATTTGACCAATCTTGTTGATTACTTCCTTTAGTATTTCCAACCTCCTCAAATGACTATAAGTTTTTATCAGCAGGAACACTATCTGCCTTCTTTATTGTTGTATATCCAGTATCTACAATAGGCCTGCATGGACAAAATGTACCTAACTAGTTTCCAAATACATAATGGAGTCTATTTAGTTTAGATTTGGTGTGTCCTCACATGGAATTGGCTCTACAATCCCTCTTAATGGTGATTAGTCTTTGAGGAATGATGGAAATAAGAGATCAAGAAAATGCCTCAAGAAGAGTTGAAGGCAAAGAACTTTAGTTAAAACTGAGGATTAAGAGGATTAAGCCCATATTGGGCTGAGTTGTGTCCCCCAATATTCAAAAACTCAAATCACAATCCCCACTACCTAAAAATGTGACTATATTTGAAAATAGCATTTTTAAAGAAGTATTATGTTCAAATAAGGTCACTAGAGTGGGCCCTAATCTAATATGACTTGTGTCCTTCTAAGAGGAGAAAATTTGGACACAGGTACACACAGACAGATGACAATGTGAAGACATGGGAGAGAAAGGTAGTCATGTACAAGGCAATGTGAGAGGCCTCAGAAGAAACCAATCCTGTGGTGCCTTGATCTCAGATATCTAGCCTGCAGAAACTTGAACAAATATATTTCTTATTTGTTTTTAACTACATAATATATGGCTCCTTATTGTGGCAGCCATCATACACTAATACAGTTGCCTAGGTGGAGAATAATGGGAAGAAATAGAGTCAAGGGTCCATCATGAAACAAAACTGTGAACTGTTTGAGAGAAAGGATCATATGTAGAGCCTTATTTTTTATATACTGACTTTAGCCATAGTGGCTAGAGAGAGATAAAGGAGAAAATGAATGAGAAAAGCAAAATGTATAAAGGCAAAAGAAACAGGGAACATGAAAGAACTTACATAGTAAGGTGATTCATTCAGAATAAAGTGCTGGGTTGAGAGTAAGATGACAAGATAAGTGCTAACCCTTGCAAGCTCTGGATTTTACTTATGTGCAATACATAGTCATTGTTTCATATGAAATGTAAAGTGAGTGCTAACAATGCACTGGCAAGATTTTTTAAATCTTAATAATACGGAAGACATTCAAAATGACTGAAAGCAAGAGAGGCTGTTTTAAGATATTTATTTTTAATCAAACACTGCTTCCATATTTGGATTGCAAATTTTCCAGAGTCTAAATTACAATAAACAGAAAATACTGAACTCTAGAGAATTTTAACTATCTCATATAACAATGTAAACATAATACTTACAGAATTTTGTAAAAGAATTGCTCTCTTTTAAAATCTGTAACCAGATGTGAGATTACCACTCGTTGTTTCAACTACAATGACGATGGAGAGGAAGAAATTAATTGCAATTTTGATGAATAAAATGTCTTACAAAATAATAGTTTTTAGCACATCATTGTTTTCACTCTTTAATTTCTATCCAGCAAAGTTTTATTTCAATGGTACATCATCATAATTGCCATTTTTATAAACATCAAATGTGCAGGTGCATTTGTGAATTCACCCTCGGCAGCAAACACAATAAACTAAAGAAATGTAGAGTAGATCATGAAATTGCAGAATATATTGGAGCATATGGTGAATGCAGAATATCTGCCTTAAAGGAAACTGAAAAATGACTGGCCTTTGCAACCTGGTAGCCAGCCATATGCAAAAGAGCCCCTAGCCTTCAAAATTTGATGATATAATAATTCACTTTCATCGCCTTTCCCCAAATTTTGGCTTCTTCTGCCATATGTGCTATACTTTATTACAGTTAATGTGTTTATAACCTTCAAATCAGCACTAAATTAGATATCAGTACTGAATTTCTCATGAGTCAATGAGTAAAACATGAGTTACACACAGGTTAGTTCCTGAATTAAACACCTTTGAAGGTACCTTGGAATGCCATGGAGAAATTGGCACAAATAATGAGACATGTTATTTTCCAAAAACTCTTTTCATTAATTTTGAGTTTAAATCCTAAAATAAGTACTTATTCTTCAAGATTATGCCTTAGTTCACTCACTGCAGATACTGCCCACATGCCTGAAGATAAGCTCAATGTAGAAATGTGTATTATAGGCATTGGGACTCAGTTTTTAGCTTTCTTTCATGAATTGATATATCAATTCTAAAACCCTAGCTTAAGTCTGATATGCTTATAGTTGGTGTGATCTATTTGACAAAAAAAAAGACTGATAATACAAGCAAATGACTTTATTTATTTATGAATGCATTACATTACTTCATGATTCTTGCAATTCAGTATCATTCATAACAATATGCAGAGAGAAAAATTAGAAACAGTATAATATTTTTTGGTGACCAGAAATATTTACTACCCAAACTACATTCTCTCTTATCTGTTTACATGCTAATAGTTCACAGTTATGAATCCATTCATTTAATCTAATACTGAATTACCTCTTCCTTCTAAAAGAACAGTTATATCAACATTTACCCTTAAAGTTCCTTTTCATGGCTTCATGCAATCTTAGCTTTGAAAATACACTTAGGAGAAATTATTGAGTCAAACTAACTTTATTCACGAATTTCCTCTCCAACCTCTGTCAGAATGAAATCTACTTTCTCTGAAAATACTCTATGCCTCAGAAGACACTTCTATTGTCAAAAAACTTTTAAATTATTTTTCTAATTTTAGGAAAGAAAAAAAAACACTTTAGAAAAACAATTTTTGATTTTGGAAAACTATAATTAACCAAGTTTTGTCATCCTGACTGGCTTCCGGAGTTATTACAAGAAGTCTAATTTTTCTACACAATCAAAATTTAAATCTTTTAAAATATCTGTCATGTACCCATTTCACCTTCTCTGTCCTAATTATTCTTACTTCTTCAGTGATCCTTTCTATGACATGGTTTCTTGATGATCTAACTCAATGAACTCAATAGATAATGGTAAGAAGTTTATATGTGGTAAGTACTCTTCCAAGTGTTGGTTGTATGGTGGTGACTGAACACAGTTCTTTCATTCATGGTTTTTAGAATTGAGTGAGGAGAAAAAAAAAAAGAAGCAAATAAAAAAATTATAGAAGTCTGTTGATAAATGATTATGAAGGAGGCTCTGATAGTGTTTTGATAGAGAATTAGAAGAATTTAACTAGCTTATAAATATACAGGCACCCAGAAGTGGAGAGATCTAAGAGGAAGAAGCTGATCCAGAGAGAGAAAACAGAGACAAATGACAAATTGGGGGAATATGTTGGCAATTCACATCACAGAAAAAGAGCCAATCTCCCTAATACATAAACTGTTCTCAAAATTAAATAGATTAGGGGAAAGCCGGGACGGCTCAGCGGGTTGAGCGCTCGCTTTGAGGCCATGAGGACCGAGGATCGAGTCCCGGCTCCGGCCCAGGCAGGACCCGCGTGCTGAACTGGGGAGTTCCCACAGTTCGGTTCTCTAACTGTCTCTGTCTCTGTCTCTCTCTCTATCTGTCAAAAGGTAAAATAGAAATAACTATGCACTGAAGACAAGGGGATAGTTTCTCTCTCTATAAATGTGAAGAGATAAAAAAAAAAAAAAAAAAAAAAAAAAAAAAAAAAAAAAAAAAAAAAAAAAAAAAAAAAAAAAAAAAAAATTAAATAGATTGACATAGTATCCTAGAACAGAAAAAAGATATTAGTAGAAAAACATACAGAATTTAAATATGGCATGTAGTTTAATTAAATGTCAATGCACTGGTTTTGATAGAAACATGTGCTTATATAACATAATAAGATTAAGGGAAGTCAGGTGAAGACTACGGTATATAAGAATAACCTATATTATTTTTGTAAATTTTATGAAATGCTAAGTTGGTTCAAAATAAAAAAGTAATACATTTTAAGGGAAAAATGCACCACAATATCTTTCAAGATAAACACTGGAGAAAAATGTAGACAAATACCCTTTAAACATATAAGAAGGTAAAAAAAAAATTACCCTTAGTAGATAAAAGGAAAAATAGAACTTCACAAAGATATTTTTTTACCTTAGCAAAAGCTTGATACAATTTTTTGATGATAGCAATATACTTTTAAGTAAATCTCTAAGAAAAATAATCTCTATCTATCTGATTCTACTTGCCCAAGCACAAAAGCCTACAACCACTACTGAGGGAAATTTGATAAATTTCCATCAAAACTATAAATATTCTTACCTTATGAAAATTATACTTATGAAAATTTATGAGAACAATGCATTGCATTTATGAGAAGTTATCATGAAGTTATACTTCCCACTAATGTGAAACAATACATATAATAAGCCTATTCATTACGTGATTATCTGAAGAAGTAAAATATTGGAAACTGAATACATGCCATTTATAAGAGACTGGACTGAATAAACTATGGTTCATTTTCACACTACAGTACAGTGAAGCTTAATCAAAATGAGGTGTGAAAGAATGTATACAGTAGGCTACTTTTTGCATGAGATACAAGGGGAAATAAGAATTTGTGTGTGTGTTTCTGTGTTTCTGTGTGTGTATAATGTTTGTGATTATTTTTGAAAAAAAAAAAAAAGAAAGAAAGAAAATAAGAAAAGAAAGAAACATAGTAAAGATAAACCCAAAACTAATAGAAAATGTTACTTATAGAGAATGTGTGACTTAGGGTGAGGAGATAGAAATGGGAGTGTGTCTTTTTCAAGTATTCATTTTAAAAACATTTTGAATGTATACTATCTCTATGCTTTTCATAGTCAAAATATAAAACTCTTCCTGACAGAATAGAAAATCACCATTTTATAATCCCAAGTGTACCAATTGATTCAGGTAAGGATCGTTAATGGATAATATAACCATTTAATTAAATGTTTTTGAGGAACTGAGTATTCACAATACCACTCTCTAAAAAGGAAAAGACAATTTCTATTGGACATGCCCTTAAGCAAGTAATCGGGTTCAACATCACCAATATTGTGTAATTGGATATATCGTGACTCCAGAATTGATACAATAAAATATACAAACATCACCTTTGTAGTATTTCTTCTAAAAGTGTCCAATCATAACATAGTAATGAGGAACAAATGATTAAGCATAGAACATAGGATATTTTGCAACGTAAGTGGCATAAAGCCCATGATAAAGTATATACCAAAAAAAATAAAAGTAATAAAAAGTTAGAGCACTATCTTAGTTTTAAAATAACTAATGAGGCATAAACTTAAATACAAATAAAATTCATCAGCTTAAACTATGTAATTGTTATCAATCAATGTCACTCCAATGAATTTTACAAAAATAAATAAATAAATAAAAGAAAATAAATAACTTTTACTGTATCTTGGATTTTAAAATAAAGATAAATGACATATTGGTGCAGTCTAAAGTAGACTGTCATATTAGGTTGTATTATTGAGCTAATGTTACTTTTTCACAGGTGCTGAGGCAAAGTCCTTATTTTAATGTGATGCTTATTAATGTATATTGAAATAAAGCATTATGATCCCTTCAATTTATATTCACTATCCCTAGAGTTTATCATGGTCAGCCAAGTGACAGATTGAAACTGAAAGAACAAGAGAGGGTGTTAACAATTATTAACAAATGTTAACAATTGGAGAATCTAGGCAGGTATATGTAGTTGTTAATTGTAGCACTCTTTTACCTTTTCTATAGGTTTTAAAATTTTTCAAATTAAGAAAAATATTGCACCCATGTAATTTTTACCAACTAATGTCACCCCAATAAATTCAACAACTAATAAAGAAAAAAAAAAAAGAAAGAAAAATAATGTAAAATAAATAAATTGAACTGAGATTAGGACTACCCTTCAGTACCTGGCAGAAGCAAATAACACATGAATGAACATTTTAAGTACAAAACCACTACATCTATATTAGCTATTCTCCATAACAATTACAAATGTTTGAGCATATTCAAATTGACAGCACTTTGACATACTTCTGATTCACTGCAATTTTAAGGTGAATAAGTGTTTCAGATTTGTGATGACATTCACCCATTAGTTCTCTGTAGAGGATGATAATGTTGTATTTGTGCACACAGAGTCCTTTTCACCCATCACTTCCCCTTTGGGATGCTTGCTCAATCCTGCAATCCATGGGGGTAGGTTCTAGTTAATTGCCAATCACAGTGTTCAAACCCTCAACATGAAATGGACACTTGATTTAGGATAGTAAAATTATTATATTCACTATCCCAAGAGCCCATCCTGGTCAGCCAAAGGACAGGTGCATAAACTTATCAAATCAGAGTCCTCCACTAAGATTTTATGTGTGGACCCAAACTGAGGGAACCTTTTCTCCCTCTAACCTTGCTAAATAGGAAGGATGCATAGTTCGACTTTCTGGGCTCATAACAGCCACCATAACCTCTAGATCAACAAGGCATGAAGAGAAAAAACAAATGGGGAAAAAGATCCAAACACTCAGGTAGATGGAGAGATAGAGAAAATGGTCCTGATAATGTTTTGCTTTTCTGATGTCCTTGAAACTAATGTCACACCCTGGTTGCACAATTTTTGGAAAATCCCAATCTTAGTTAAACCTCAGTGAGGCTGAGTTACATACAACTTTAAAATTCTGATATGCAGTTTAACGCTATAAATATTGTTCATGTAGCTTTAGTACATTATCCAATATGTTAAATATTTATCCATTGAACTAAAAGACTATTAAAGTGGGAAATAATACTATCTCATTAATTCAGAGGTAATTACATTGAGAAATTTTTCCTAATTTAGACTGAAACTAAGCAACACTTTTAATTAATAAAGGTTCCAAATGTAGACAATACAAGAATCCATAGATAGATAAATTATTTATAACATACATACTATATAGCCCATATTTAATTTAGAGGTCATTGGAGTAATACAGATTTAGTTACAGTTGATTTATTTTTGCCTTTGTTTTTGTTATGATCTGAAATGCAGACCACCAGAAAAGAAAACAGTTTGGTCTGTATGACTAGATGATAGTTTAGCTGCTGTAATATTTATTTTTGCATGTCTTATGAGGAACAGAGGTGAAGAGATATCCAAACAAATTAAAAGCCATGTTGAGTTTAGAAGAGAGTGATATTCATTTCAAACTCATTTAAAGTACCATTTACATCCACAATAAGAAAGTGGAATATAAACAGAGGTCCTCAGAACATAAACTTATTTTTTTATGCATTTATGATTAATCTGTTCTGATCTGCTCTTTCCCAATACATTTCTATGAAGTCATGATACTTTAGGTATCCTCAAGTATATTTTTTCTTTTAATATACTTTTGTTTTTTGTTTTTTTATATATATTTTTTTTTATTGTTTTTGACAGAGAGAGAGAGAGAGAGAGAGAGAGAGAGAGAGATACAGAGACAGAGAGAGAACTGAACTGGGGGGAACTCCCCAGTTCAGCATATGGGTCCACATGGGCTGGGGCGGGGATTCGATCCTTGGTCCTTGGTGCTGCAAAGTGAACGCTTAACCCACTGAGCCATCCCGGCTTCCCCTCAAGTGAATTTAACACACTTAAAAAGTTCATATTGAAATCAATCAACACTTACATAGTGCTTATAATGAGCTATGCCCTATGTTGGCAGCTGAAAAGCCAAGAATGTACCAAAGTTTCAGACTATATTAATGGTATAACCTGGTAAACATTATATGAGTAAACATAAACTGGAGAAGTATAAGCAAGCAGCATTTCAGATAGAAAATGAAGCAAAAACAAAACTATTTAAATTCCTCATGATTTTGCTCTTCAGTGCCATTAAACCTATTTTTTTCTTCTTTTATTTGAGGATGGATAGAAAATGATATGAGCACTAGGAAGCAATTTGCAGATAAATTCAAAAATTTGGGGATGTATTCTTGCATCATGTGCCCTTTATAAAGGACAAAGAACGATGAAAATAATAATAATAAAATGGAAAGATACAGGTAAGGAGCTTCTTCAATGCCTACATTTTGTGTAGGTTTATTTAAATTTTATTTGTTTGAATTACTATATATTCTGGAAATATCACACACAAATCTACTATCTATAATATGTTCTAACCATCACAATTTAGAAAATGGAAGAAAAACATGATCTAAAACATTACTAAAAATAAAATTAGAAATTACTCTTAGGGAACTATTACAGGTTGAATTGTGTCCTCTTGAAAGTTCTATTGAAGTCCTAATTCTCACTATGACATTATTTGGAAGGAGTGTCATGGAAAATGTAACTAGTTAAAATGAAGTCATACTGCAGCAGGAAAAACCTCTAATCTAATGACAGGTATCCTTAGATTAGAAGAGACAGAAAGACCCAAGGGGAGAACAAACATCATGTGACAACTGAGGCAGAGACGGACAGCTGTAACCATGGGACTCCTAGGGTTGCTAGGGAACCACCAGAGGTGGGAAGAAGGAAAGGATTCTCCCCACAGTTTTTATGAGGGAATATGGCTGTGCCAACACCTAGATTTTTTGCTTTTAGCCTCCAGAACACTGAGACAATACATTTGCCACACAGTTGTGGTACTTTGTAATGCCAGCTCTAGGAAACGAATACAATAACGTATGACAACTAATTCTGTGCCTTCCTTTATACATGTAGTTAACAAAGAGAACCCAACATACCACTTGGTTGAAATTATGTAGTATGTCAAATACATGCTCAGAAGCTTGTTTTGATGCTAACACTGAATACAAATGTGGTCTGCAACGATACTACAAAGTGTTACCTCTGGACTTTTTTCTGAGAAACTACCAGACTAATTCAAGGTCCTCACTTTCATGAAACAAGAGAACTTCAAGGCATAGAAGTTAAGTGAGTTTTGGCTTACACCTCTTTTATTATGCAGATGTAGGGCAAACTTTTCCAAACAGTTTATAAAATTGTCTCAGGCCTTTGTTTAAAGATTAGTAATAATCACAACACTCATTCTTTCCTCCAACCCTGGGTTTTTCAGTTTAGGCCAAACACCTAGGCAAAAAGAAAAATCAACTAAAAATCTTCATAATACACATGGATTCCATACGATCACGATGTGCGTTCAAAATACCTTACAATTTATATCTCAATAAAGCTGAAAAATAAAGGAAAATAAAATAGTTTGCAAATTTATAAACCCTAAGGCTGAGTTCTGGCAAAATTCTGATGGAACACTATGGTGTAAGCCAGGAAGTCTAAGAAGGGCCTCTTGCATTACGAACAGCACATTACCCAGTGACTCTCCCATGGCTCTAAGAAGGTATATGTGTAACGTAGATTGTGATCTAAATTTGCACATCCACTCACAGTGAAAGAGCATAACATTTCCTTTGCTTACTTATTATGATGTATGTGTGTTGTGTGTATGTACATCTCGAAAGAGATGCAAGAAAAAATATTGCATGTGAATAATAATCTTTATATCACGAAGATCTTAGCCAGTAGTAAAATGTTAGTCAATAATCGCCCAGAGATTCATCAGTTAAATCTGTAAGCAGAAACAGGCAAATATGGGACACAGTAGCAGAAAAATTGATAATTCCCTATCTAAGAACCACAAACTATCATGTTCTTGACTTTCATTTGGAAGTAATCAGCTGCAGATGGTTTCAAATTTGGTGATAAACTAAGGCATGATAAATGTCTGTATGTTGTTTTTATGTTATATGATATAATGTATTTTTAAATAATTTTAGTTCTACTAGAAAAAGCAACTGTGTTCTCTTATTAAACACTCAAATCCAATTAAAGAAAGCAAAGCATGTTTTAAAACTCTTATGACTTTATTGGCTTGGCAGTTAGAATGTTGAGTCTCAATTTGAATTTATTTAATTTAAAAATTTTGTGAAAATAACAGGTCTATCTACTTTTGATTGCCACCATTCCCAAATGGAGTTACTTTGTCATATGACAAATGCTATTATTGGTCTTGTCTTGAGTAATATGTGTAGATTTTGTTTTTTGTGATATATATGAGTGCTTGTGAAAGATATTTTTGCAGTGATGTAAATGTTTATTATCTTGATTATGATGATTTCAGAGGTGTAAATTTATTTCTTTTATTTTTGACTTTAAATATTATTTTATATCAGTTTCAGGTGTACAGCACAGTGGCTAGCCATTTGTTTTATTTATGCAGTAATCCTCCCAATTAGTCTAGTACCCATTTGGCATTATACATAGTTGCTGCAACATTATTGACTGTATTTTCTATGTTGTATTTTACATTCCCATAACTATTTTATAACTACCAATTTGTATTTTTTAATCTCTTCACCTTTTTCACCCCGCTTGAGCAGCTCCCCTTCCCTCTGGCAACCATTAGTTTGTTATAAAAGATAAATTTTTTATTATGTTTTTAAACTTTATTATTAAAGTAAGGTTCTGGTGAAGATACATGCTTAACATAAAAAGAGCAATATCTCATCAGAAACCCAGTTACATTTTTAAAACATACTCATGCATTTTAAACCTCCAGGCCTTACAGATAAAGCCCCTTGTCCATAAGCAGGAAATTTGGCAATAATCAACAAAATGTGTAGACTAACTCTGATAGAATTCAGAGTTAAAACTATATTTTCTGGTCCCTCAGGAATTGAATATTTGGATTATTATGCTTACATCCCTGCATCACTTATCTATTAGTATTTAATATCACCTTCCATATTATCTCCTTTAGAAGACTGGAATTCTAGTCTTAGATTAGTTCTCAAAACCTGTTTCTAGACTTGCTTGAATTTCTCAGATCCCATGTATTACCCCATGACTTGTTTTCCTGAATCAATTCTTTTGACTCCACTGTTCATTACTATTCTTTTTTGACTCCATATGACCGGATAGATTTCTTTAAAAAACTTTCAGCTGATCATCACTCATCCACGTTTCTAACCCAGCAGATCAGCTTAAATTCTGAGACTCTTCCAGTTACACAACAAACTACCCCACAACAATGGCATAAAACACCAACCATTTTATTTTGTTCATAGATTGCATAAGTCAGGATTTCAGACAAGACATAGCTGACATGTTGTGACACTGTTTCACATTGTCTGAGATTTCAGTTGTGAAGACTCAAATAGTTACCGGTAGATGTGACTGAATAGCTGAGGCCTAAACTTGGTTGGAGGCTTTTCTTCACATTCCTGATACCTGGGTGAGACTGACTTCAGTACTGATTTTCACTGAAACTATCTCTTGGAGCCACAAATGTTGCTTCCCTATTTTTCAGACTTTCTCACAGCATGGCTACTTCACTGTAGTAGAACTTCTCCTATGGTAGCTCAGGTCTCATTGAAACAGAGCAGAAGCTTCATGGCTTTGTATCTCCTGGCTTCAGAAGTCACAAAAAGTTGTTTCTACTGTACTCAACTAGTTAAAGTAGTAATAAGTCTTACACAGATTAAAGGAAAGAACATTACGGTAACTCTGTCTTTCAATGGGAGGAGTGTTAATGAATTATCAACTAGGTGACTAGATAAAGAAGGTGTGGTACATTTACACAATGGAATATTGCTCAGTGAAAAGAAAAAATAAAATACTGCCATTTACAACAACATAAATGGAACTGAGATCATCACATTAAGTGAAATAAGCCAAAAAGAAAAAAATCAAGAACCGTATAACTTTGCTTATAGGTGAAATATAAAACTGAAAGCAAGAAACAAAAACTCATGGACACAGTCAATGGTTTAGTGCTTACCAGAGGTGAAAGGGGGAAGGGGCCTAGGAGAGGAGAGAGGGATTATAATTATATAGTGATGGAAGGGAACTGACTTTAAGTGGTGAGCACACAATGCAACACCTAGACGATAGATTATAGAATTGTACACCTAGAACCTAGGTAATTTTACTAACCAATGTCACCCCAATAAATTTAATTAAAAAGTAGAAAAAAATTTCTCAGGGTTTCAACAACTCAATGGATGTAGAACCAATTAATCATTTCTTCTCTCTTCTGGAAGCTCAAAATAGGTACTTCATGGGAGATCCAGTGTAATTGGTAAAGAAAGCATGTTGCTCACTTGGCAAAACTCTAGTGAGTCTTTCTGAGCAATCTAGTAATTCAGAAGGACACATGGCACACACACACAAAACAAAATAAAACAAAATAAAAGGCTTGTTAGATATACCTATTTGCCCAAAATAATAGGTGAAACTGGCCTTTTAATTATGGCTTCCTCTTATCAATATGCTTCTGTAGGGGTGGAAATCTTTCCCTTTACTCCCTTCTAGGGTTTTTAGGCTGGTCTAATAATCAAATTGACACAAATAGATTAACATTTTGTGCTTAACAGGAGCCCCATAGAAATATGAGACTATTATATTTCACTAATTCACAGTATTTATGAAGTTGGTATGATGATCTCTGTCCTACAGATAAAAACCAAGTCATCAACTTTTAGCAATTTGCTCCAAATCACACAGCTAAATATTTCACAGAAGGTATCTGTACCCAAAAAGGCCTGGTTCTCAGAACTTGATTTTAGTAAGAACTGATAAATACACCTGTACTAAAAATAAGTATCAGGTGACTCTACTTCAGAGAAAAGTTAAAGCTAAGATTAAGGTTAAGCCAAGATCAAGAGGAGATGACAGTTCACATACTTTCCAAATTTTTACCACACAAGCAGAACCTTCTAGGACTTTATTCTACTTCAAGTCAGGAATTCTGTGCACTATAAACCTGAGAATTTTTAAACTGCCATAACATTTTGTATTAATTTCTGTTTTCTTAGAGTTTGCTAGAGAAGTCCCATCGAAAACCTCCCAACTCAAGTAAGAGAAAGAATGGGCAATTGTAAAATGACCAGACACACGAGTAGAGCAGCATAGCTGAGGAGCTCACAGTGCAAACATAGGTCATGAGAGGAGAGAGCAGCAGCCACATTCCCTGGAGATAAAAGAAAACCTCATGGTGTATGCGCAGAAACAGGAGGGTGTTGAGGTGGAAACAGAGCATTCCAATTGCTATGGTTGTGATTCCTCCTGCCTGAGATATTCTTTATATTCACACTGAGCTTCAGTTCTGGCATTTATGCTTTGCTCATTCCATCCCTGTGAAACCAGGACTAACTCTACTTAATTAGAGAAGAAACCTTACTAAGCACAGGCTTCTAGTTTTCCTAAATGGGAAAGAGGATGCCATAGATGACTGTTTTGCCATCAAGGCAAGATCACATTGCTGACCCTCTAATTCTATTGGGCAAAACAACAACGGATCTTCCTGATTGCCTTCCTAATTCTGGAGCTCAGAAATGAAATTAAAGTGGGAGATAGTATGCTTACGGGCCAATTTGTCCAGTGTTCATTATATTGGAGGCTTATGAAAGAGCTTTGTGACTAATTACTTTGCATTGTTTACTTCCTCAATATTAGAGCTGATATCATCTATCTAAATATAATCAAATCAGATCAATGTCAAATCAATGATTTGGCAGAACCAAGAGTGTACTTCACACATAATCGAGCCTGAAAAAGTTTAAACATGCATGTGTTTCAAAGTATATATGGGACTCTTAGCAGTAAATAAGATATTGAGTTTTTCTGTAATTACAGAGTTATGCATACTACACTCAAATATAGAAAAGCAAGTTTTTTATTCCCTAAACTATCACCCTCACAAGTACTTCCTGTACCTCATATCACCACTAGGTATGAAGAGTAAAAAGGATCAAAGGTTTTTTGTGTGTGTGATTTTTTGTCCTTTTTTGAGGGTAGAGGATCAACTCTGGTCATCTTAGTTTAACTTTAAAATTTGAGGTATACTTTGAAGATTAGTTTCTTGTTTGTGGATCAATTATTGGTAAAAATATAAAAATAAAAATAAAAAAATTAAGGGATGCCAGCATGGCTCAGCAGGTTAAGCACTTGCTTTGCAGCTCCAGAGTCCAAGGATTGAATCCCAGTCCCAGCCTGTGCGACACATGTGCTGAACTGGGGTGTGGCCACAGTTTGGTTCTCGCTGGGGCAAGCTTCCCACGAGGGAGGCTCCTGGTTCTGCCCCCAACTCCAGGAGCGTGCCGTCCATGCAGGAGCCCCTCAGCCCGGTTCCTGCCCTGTACCATCCCTGCCCACCCGTGTGGAATGAAACTCTCGAAAACTGATGGTGTACAACTGTGGAGATTGCTCTGGGCCCTCCCCCTTCTCTCTGTCTTTGTCTCTCTCTCTCTCTCTGTCTCTCTCTCTCTTTCTCTATCAAAAGTAATCAAATAAATCTTAAAAAGAGAAAAAAAAACATTTAAAACATAAAATCAACTAAGTCATTCCATAATAAAAATTTATCATGGTTTTAAGACTTCTATAATATACATATATAGTATTACACATAACATATGACAATAGTCAATTAAACTAACCTAAGAAGTTATAATACCCCATATAGAATATTGTCTATAAGAGGTGTAAGAGGGGTCATGAAGTGGGAAAGTTACTGGCAAAGAGGAAGTGAGAAGAATGTGGGAAACACTTTCAAACTCCTAAGTTATGATTAAACTAAAACTGCATTTTCCTTTGAGTTACACAGGAGAACACTAACATGGTTTTCAATTAAATTGAGGTAAGGAGACATAGATTTCTAGAATCTAGTTCTATTCCCAGTAGTGATCTTTACTTAACTATCATATTTTGTATGTGTGGGTTTCCATACTATTCACACTCACATGCTTTCTACAGACAGTTATAAAATTTGTAGCCCTTAAAATATGGTGATGGAAAGAGAATTGACTTTTAGTGGTGAACACACAATCCAACATACAGATGATGTATTATAGAATTATATACTTGACACCTATATAATTTTACTAACCAATGTAACCCCCAAAATTTAACTAAAATGTAATAATAAATAATGACTAAATAAATAAACACCCCTCAAAATTTTGTAAACATTAACAACAGTTAATCTTCAACCAGTTAGTTTAACCAAGCAAAATCAAACCATTTATAGCTTGAATATATTTCTAATCATTGTGAAAGTGAGACAATGAAAATTCCTAAAATTTTAGTATTAGACATACTTGATGACAAATGCAATCACTGAGGTCTACCTAAGAGCAGAACCTAATACAAGAACATTGGTGGAGGTTGATTATTTTGAAAGCTCTCCTAGAAATCAGGAGTGAAGGATCAGGACAAGAGAGCTAGGGAAGAAGTTCCTATAAGGATGTGTTAAGAAGGGCACTTGTGTAGGCAACAGGGTCTTAGATTCTGCCAGTGTCTCTGTGTAACCAGGGTTGTTCTAAATGTTTCTGCAAAGCAAAGGGCTGGGACATCATTCCAAAGGAACATGACATGAGTCCTCAAAAGTCATTGCTACACTAACTGTGAAAATTAAACCATTTGTTTCACATTTCTGCTGCTAAAATAAAACCACAGGAATGCAATGGAGTCACAGTAAACTAGAAAAATCATGCTCTCTAACATAGTTCTTCTAGCCTCTGGTCTTAACCAACTAAAAATCAGCTTGAACCAGTTCAAAAGTTAAATCAGAAGTTCATTAAGGTTTCTAGAGCTTTCTGTCTTTTAACTATGCCACCTAAAACAAGTCAATAATGATTGTCCTCATGATTGCAAGATAGCTGTAACATCTCAGGCTTTCCTTTGCAGACATATAAAGAACACATGAATATAGAGAACTGTGGTATCCACTGGGTAGGCAATCAACATTGTCTGCCACATACTAGGTCTCACTATATTTATCTGTTTAGTGATACAAATCTGGCAAGATGAAACTACTACCAAAAAATACGTTTATTTACAACAGATAACAATGTGTTGCCACAAGAAATATATTTTTAATTAATTTTTTTATTGTTAAATTTAATGGGGTGACATTGGTTGGCAACAATCAGCCAATTTAATATTTATTTTTTGACTTGAAGATTATATTCATATTTCAAACCACTATCTTCTCCTGTGCCATTTTCATGGACTTTTGATAACACTAAATCTGAATACAGAAAGTTCTGTATATTGGATCCCAAATGAAATTTAAAAGCCTCAATACATAAAAGTCTCTCTTACCAATGTGAATGGATGCATTCCCTATTCATTATCCCTTCCAAGGCCCACATTAGCTTCTACCAGACATGTATCTATCAAATAAAGTTAAAGCAAAAGGCTAGACAGTCATTTGCAAAAAGGATTAACAAGCTCATTTATGAATCATTTGCCTTTTTAATATGGGCTCTCCACTGGAAGCCTCTGATACAGACAGTTTGAAGAAAAAAATAGGACAACTGTGGTCATTACACCGAGATATACTCAAGCGCATCAGAATTCTTGTCTCCTCTTTTAATTTACATAATTTCCAACTGTGCTCAGAATGGAAAGCATTGTTCACTGATGCCAATTCTTACTATAGAACAATGAGCAATAGGAAACAAATTTTAGCTTAATCAGAGTTGAAAAAATAATTGCTGTTTTTTTCCCCCTTCATATCTGCCTTATCAGAATTTTTTTTTCTTTTTGAATGCTGTTGTTTCTGTCAAATGTTCCACCATAGGAAGATTTAGAAGTGGCCCAAACAGGTCATTTTCTGAGGCTCAGGTTTCATACAAAGAATCAGGGAGGGGAAGGGCAGTTACCAGGACAGGAAAGGAGACATATTTGGAGTTGGGGAGATAATAAATAGGTTAGTGATCATTACAGAGAAGAAACTCAAACTTGATTTCTCAAGTAGATTTGTAAAAAACAAGTATTAGTGTTTTATCCTTTCAATACTAACTTCTAATGTTTACTTTGTCATATATTAAGCACATAGTAAAAATCAGTCAATCAATAAATCAATTTAAAAAGTTGTCCATGTGAAAAATAGGAATAGCAGGAAAATAAATAGCTTGAGAAAAACAATCTATTTGATTGTGTAGAATTTAAAAAAAAAGTATTTACACTTAAAAGGGGATAATGTTAAGATAAAGTAAAAGAGAAGAGAGAAGAGAGAAAAGGAAAAAGGATGAGATGGAAGGTACAAGAAAGAATAAGAGAGAAATGAGTGAGAAAGTGAAAAACAGTGAAAGAAAAAAGACTAACAGATGGAAGGAAAAGAATGAAGGAAAGTATACAGACAGCAGGACGGAAGGAGAGAGGGGCCTGATTGGTGTTAATATTCAAATCCTGAGGGTGTCCCAAGATGCAGGAGATGGGCAATAGGCACTGAAGTTTCTGTATGTTTTCTCCCTTTATTAATATTAACACATAATAGCTGCATTTTGTTATATGCTACTTAATATGTCACCAAGAAAACACACTACCTCAATGGAAGTTAATTTTTTCCCCCTCTGGAAAGTGTTTTCTCTAAAACAACATAGAAAAACGATTGCTCTCAAACAGGGAAAGCCCTGCAGGATCTCTTGCTCCTCCCTCCATATTTAAAAAATCAGAAAGATAATCTTGAATTCTTTCTCTTTTGGGGGTCCCTACTGAGAGCTATATGCATAGGCTTTCAAGAGATATTTGGTATATTATATCAGACCTTTAAAAAAAACAACAATTGAATGATACCTACACATTTCAATAAAAATATTTGGTAATAGTGTTGAATAATTCAGTAAAATGAACCATCGGCATTCAAGTCTAAATTTTGTCTTACTGTCCAGGGTAAATGGAAGAAACAACAAGACTTTCACACCTCTAATTACTGCATTAATAAAATAGAGTTAATACCACTTATTTCAGAGATGTTGTGAAGATCTGATGACATGACATAAAGCTAGCAAATGGCTCCAGTGTTCAATGTCCAGGAGCAGTTCAGCTCCTTTGATGTTCAGGTTACGTATTGCCCTTTATTTGATCCCCAATGTATTTATCAAAAACTTCCTAAGTGCAAATCACCATGCCAGGTAGTAGGAAATGAATTTTCAGAGTTCACCTTTTGTATTATGTTTTAGTGTGGAGTAGGACAACAAAAAAAAATGCATTATACATAAGAAATTTCTCTGCTCCTAGATTTTATTATCTGTTCCATTCACTGGGCAAATTGTCATGACCTGAATGAAGTGAAAGCTATAGTTTAATTCACATCGTTGCATATACACTTAAACCTGTCTTCTTCCATAAAGTGTAAACTCCTTTAGGGCAAAGACTTTGTATTACAGTTTTTTTAACTTCCCTGAATACAAAAATTATTATGTTGCATTTAGAGAAATTGTTGATAAATTTAAATTACTAATTAGTCTTCTTACTCATTCCATCTGAAATGAGAAAAACAGAGAATTTATTATCACCCACTCTACTGGAAACTTTTATCTGAATTTGGGAACAACCATAAGCTAACTCAAAAGTAGTCTTATTTATGGCCTCACTCCAAATTGTAACTCAAGTGCAATTCAGCCTGCCTCCTTGTAATAATAGAGCAAATCAGAAAGAAAACATGTACTCTAACTTCTTCCAGTCAGATCACAATTGACAGATGCTCCTTCAGAGCATGAAAGGGCTACACACAGAGAAATGAACATTTCTGGAAACACTGAAAGGCAAATAAGTTCTAGAGGATATGCTCTTCACTGGGAACAAACATTGGAAACATTAAAAAGATCAAATTTAAGCCAATGAAAAGAAAGCTGTAGATACCCTTCTACATTTTATGAATTATAAATATATAATATAGGATTGAAATGACTTACCAAAAATTTATCATATATTTAAATTGTATTTAATACATATAAGTATTAATTAAAATCATTTCATATTCTTTAAAATATAAAAAATTTTTGAGATATTTTGTATCATTTGCAAAAAAGTTAAAAATCTTATGATTAAAACATAAAAGTTTGTGGTATTCAGGCTTTTATTCTTTTATTAATACAAAGATGGTAGCTAATAGTTATTTTTATGTAAGAAATTAAAAACAAACGAAAAATTTTATTTAATACATCTTTTAACATTTTAACTTATATTTCGATCTGTTTTTTCTTAATTTGTTTCTACTGATAATTTATCAGCCACTTTCAAGTATAGTGGTGGAAGATGCCTGGATGGCTCAGTGGGTTAAGTGCTCACCATGAAGCCCTGGAGTCCAAGGATTGAATCCCAGCCCCGGCCTGTGTGGACCCGTATGCTGAATCGGGGTGTGCTTCCATTGTAGGAGGTCCCCAGATCAGTTCTTGCCCCAGGCTTTGGCCCCTGGCTCGAGGGGAAGTGACTCCCATGTGGGAGGCCCTCAGCCCACCTTGCGACTTGCTCAGCCCCCCGCCCACCTGTGTGGAACAAAACCATGTCGAAAACTGATGAGGTACAACTATGGAGACTGCTCTGGGCCCTCCCCCTTCTCTCTGTCTCTCTCTGTCTCTGTCAAAAACAATAAAATAAATCTTAAATAAAAAATGGCCTTAGGGAAATCTCACACACAAACTGCTAACGATACAAATATAGGATAACCTATGGTGAAAATTTCCATGCTACCAAAATTTTACAAAATTATACCAATAAATTGTATAATTTACATATCAGTAGCCCCTTTTAATGAACCATAATATTTATAGAAGCTGCCAAATAGGTAAATATAGAATCATATTTATGATTGCATTCTGAAAAGTTATGTATTTTTAAACTTGGTTTGTCTTATAATGAGTACCCTAGTACAAAATAATTCCAATTATATAGTAGGAAAAATTAAAGATATTGATAAAAATATGGATATAGCTAAGATTGATATAACCTACATTTATAATGCAAATCTACCTGAAAGCTTCTTTTGAGAGATGCATACTAACTACTATGATAATTTCCTCAACAAAGATAATTACTTAACGTGCATATCCCCAAATTTTAAAATTTTTTTGATAATAAACCATATTTTTTCATGGAATGCACAACACAAATATGCACATTCTTTAGAATTTCTACTCAACATAATAACTATGATTTAAATTAATACATATGTTAGCATTAAGAAGTCTATTATGTCAATTAAATCTCATCAGGTAGATTAGCTTGAATGGCTTTACTAACTCATAAAAATAATAAACCTAGAAGTCACTGCCTTTTCAAGAATTACCACATCAAATATTTGTTAAATGACTAATATATGCATAAAAATAAAATTAGAAATATAAAATATAAAAACAAAATATATACTGTCTCATTTTAAAGTCTTATTTCAAATAATGCAATATGGATGGTTTTGATAATTTCATTCTATTCCTATTTGCTGGGTGAAGAATGTAAAGAAATCTGCTGAGAGTTCCTCATCACGCATAAAAGGAAATAGACAGTCACAAGCAGAATGACAATGTAGGTTAAGTAATGAAAGAGAATCTATTTTAATCTTTAAAGGAGTTAGGAGTCAAGTAAGCAAAAATTGAATAGAAAAAAAAATGGTAGATAATTGGAAAGCCTGTATAAAAGTACATAAAACTAATCTCACAAACTCTAGTAATGGGATTAGCATAGGATAAATATAATAAAAATTTAATTAGTGACATTATTGATCTATTTTAGAAAAAAAAATACATTCCACAAATCCCAATGATATTCCAATCATAATGGAGTTTAGTAGAGGAATTCTACAGGGATTAGATCAATATTTATTCATTCACCATATTCATCAAGCATCTGGGCTCTGAAATTTTCTGTCTTTTTATCTTAGGCAAAACACTTTTCCTCTCTAAAACTCAATATCTACATTTAAGACTGGCATACATTACATAGAGTTGTACTCAAGATAAATGGGGAAAAGTATAGTCTATGCATGCCCAAATCATAAAATAATGAAAAATGTCCTTGGCTATTATGATCATAAGTATTATTATATTATCTATGTGCTTTGTGTTGAAGACACAGTGATGACTGAAGCAGTCTTTAATACCTACCAGATATCCAGGGGAGCAAGGGTTATACAAACGTGAAATATTTTTAGATTAATTTACTGAAAACTTTCAAGCTTGCTCACATATCCACACATTTTTTAATGAAATGAAGAAATAGCCCATTTTCTTTTCTCTCATTCCAAAGCACAATCTTCTTTGTGGGCAGAATAAAAATAATACTTTCTTGAGATGGATGTGTTTGTCATAAATATGAGAGTAATAGATGCTCCTGAGCCATGTTTAGAATAGTCTGGGCCTCAGTTTTCAATTATTTGCATCATCTTCCCCATGGAAGTCGCTAGGTTATACTGGGTGTAAAAGTTTATGGGGTAGAAAGATGTAAAAAGGGACATGTTGTTAATGCAGGTTTATTAGTGATAAAGTGGCGTCATTAAATCTGAAGCTTATTACAGTCATAATTTCTCAGGGCTCGTCTATGTTAAAACCAACATTTTTACTTGAGCTTATTTCTTACTCGTCTAATTGGAGGTCCTTTGTCACTATCTGTTTCTGAAGTATATCTGGTGCACTGAAAATGATTTTGAGAACAGAACAACTGGGCTCTATTAGCATCCATATGAAATTCATTTTATTTTTATTAAAGGGAGTCACTTAAGCAGATCTGTCTTCTTACATTAGCCTTTCACTAAGGACATATCAAGATTAAATAGCACCTATCTGTTTGTAAAATGGACAGTTAACTTAAAGTATTTCAAGGTGTGCGTGTGTGTGTGTGTGTGTGCACGCACATGTGCACACATGTGCTTTCATCTATATTAAATTATTAAATTATGGAGACTTGAATAAAAAACACTCAATCTTTAAAATCAGATAATCAATGTGGTATGCTCCCAAATTGGACAACTGCCCTTTTTTTTTTCTTTTTATGGTAACATCTTTTATTACCCAGTCTTAATACACAGTGCCCACTTTCAAAGGGAGAACTTTCTTATGGTTTTATCAGGCATGACTTCATTTTGTCAATTAATTTTGAAGTCAAGAGCTGTAAAGTGTTATATTTGGTTCCCACCTCACAATACTAATCCCATTTGAAGAAAATGTAACAATATTCAAGTGAGGTTTGTTATTTAGATATTGGAAACAGGATTTCAAATTGGTATAGATACTGAGGACAATTTTAAGCACTAAAAACAATACTTTATTTTGCCATCTTTGTTGTACAGAGAACCAAAAGTTTCTTAAAAGCTCATCTTATCCTTGGTTCCAAAGAGAAGGTTTTGCAATGATCTCATCTAACCATTAGAAACAAGGAAATGAGGGTGCTGCATTTTGAATGTTCTCTCTTTGCCCTAGCTTCCTAAACTGCATACAAATATCACAGATTTAGCAGTTTAGAGCATACATTTATTATCTCACACTTTCTATAGGTCAGAAATCCAGGCAAGCTCAACAGGGACCTCCACTCTGTCTCACCAGGGCAAATTCAAAGGAGTAATGATCCAGTCCTTTCTAGAATTTTGGAGAAGAATCAGCTTCCACACTTATTTATGTTGCTGGCAGAACACGGTTCTTTGCATCAGTTGTGCTAAGGTTCTCATATTCTTACTAGCTGGCAGGTGGAGTCAGAGGGCTGGGATGGGCTTAAGGCCAAGTACATTTCTCCTTACATTGCTCTTTTTATTTTCAAAGCTAGCCATGGTACATCAAGTTATTTTCTACACTTCAAGTCTCCCTGACTTCTACTTCTGCCTTGGCATTTAAGGGCTTGTGTGAGAAGATTACACTTATTTGAATGATCTTCAATTTATCATATAAGTAAAAGATATTCAGGTAATGAGAGATTAAGAAAAATAGGAAAAAAAAAGAAAAATAGATATTACATAACCTAATTCTCTGTGTACCTTCTACTATACACTTGCCAAAATATATATTTATCAGAACATACAATTGTAAAGAATGTAGGCTTTGGGGTCAACCAGGCCAAGGTAAATTTCAAACTTAGTTATTTAATAATTGTGTGATTTTGAGTCTCCGTTTTCTTTATCTCTAAAAGAAACTCAGTTATAATACTTATTTTATAAGGTTGTTGAGTAGATTGCATGAGATAAAGTATAACAGATAATATAGTAATTAACATAAAGAAAACATCCAAAAATTAATTCTGACACAATGTAGAGTCTTGCCAATATAAATATTTATTTAGCCACCCCCACCATAGTATATTCCAACCTATTCTTGTATAATAGTTCATTTGTTTCTAAAAATCTGATCTGTCTTCAAACATATACAAAAAGATATCTAAAGTATCTTTTTGAAGTATATGCCTCCAGAATTTTTCAAGACTTTTCAAGAAATTAAGTGCAGCCCCATACATCTGTACACAGCCCATCATTTGTAATAAGAAACATGCTTACCTTGCCAATCTAATTCAAAGCCCCACCTTTCAAATGTTCCTGAATCAAAATTAGGATGTCTTGATTGTGCTACATCTTTAGTGTTGGGTATGTGATATCTCACCTACCAATAGGACAGCTGTCTATAAACTCCCATTTATGAACAAATAAAATATAGCTCAGTAGGGAGATGATTTTCGAAAATTGCATTTACAAAATGTCCCCCCACCCCAAACTAAATGAAGGAAAACCATCAACAACTTTTGCTTACCTCCTATTCAATTTACGTAAGCATCTGAAACAAAGTAAGAGAAGAAAATTAACACCAATGAACAATTAAAATTTGATTTTAGAATGTTAGCTCCTGACCTCATGGGAATTGTTTGTTCAGTAAATCAGGAACTGTTTTCTGTTCCATATATAATCTCTTCTTCCTGAACACTGACCACTATTCACTTTTACTCCTGAGAATCACAATTACATTTCCTACTGCAGCCCTGATTACATTGAGTATTTTAAGCTACCAATTTAATTCAAATGTTTATTAAACTCTTTCTGGGAAAAGAAAATGAAATTATTTTACTAAAACTAGACCTTTATTAGTATATTAGTAAGCATGTAATATTTATTATAGCTCAGAGATTTCGACAAATGCCTTCTCCCTGAACTTTTTTTGGAGCTATTCCCTAGCAATTTTGTTATATTCAGTGGTAATGAACAATTAGGCACCTTGATGAAGTGGAATGACATTATTGAATAATAGGTGCATTAACTGGGTAAAAATGCTGACAATGAGGTAAGGAAATACGTGAAAAGACTGATGAAAATGACGTTGATTTCCAGTGATCTCCTTCATGTCCATGGATTTCAACAATCCATGTGCAAATAACTCACAAATTCTTATCCCTTGCCAAGACTTTTGAGCTTTAAGCCACTTGAAATATCATCTTTAATGTCTTGTAATTATCTCATGTCTTATGAGAGTAAAACTTAAATATTTCTTTCAAAGCATAAACACCTCTAATCTTTTTTATCTAAAAAAAAGTGAATATACATTAACCTAATTGTTTAATTAAAAATTCTGTGAAAGCTGATTTTTAAAGAATAGCAAAATGACAAAATAGCTTATTGAAATTCTTTCAGCCTTATTGCACATAAAAGGATAGTAGCTAAGCCATATTTCCTGTATAGCATATTACTGTTAATTTTTCTTCCATATCATATTATTTATATAAGTAACAATTTTAGAATGTATTTGTTTTGATTACAAAATGAATAATTTTAAAATTACTTGAAGTAATCATTTTGCTACCCTCCAAAGTTCACTTTTCTTTAAGAAAACACAGGAGCTACAATATTTTATATACTTATTTTTGTGTGAGGATAACATGAAGCAAACTTCTGAAAAGATATAATTTCATTATTTGTACTAATAAGAAATACAAAATAAAAGAAAATATTTACCATCTATTATAGTGCAAAAATATCATAAGCCTGAGAATAAATTTAAATAATGATGTGGAAGAGTTCTATGCAGAAATCCATAAAGCTGTAAGCTTTATACAATGTGAGATTTATCAGATTTATTAGTTAGAAGACCATATTTTGAATTTGACACTTTACCTCATATTTCAATTTAGTTCAGTTTTTATCAAAATCTAATAGGAATTTGGAGGAATTTGATAAGATAAAACTAAAATTTATTTTAGAATATAAATGGCTAAGATGAGGTAATTTACTCTTAAAGAAGAAGTATAGAAGAAAAAGACTTGCTTTACTGAATGGCAACTAATTATAAAACTATAATAACTATAACAGGGCCTGGGAATAAGAATAGAGAGCTACACATATGGTACAAAATAAAGAGCTCAGATATGAACACATAATTGTACGTATGGACTCTTGACTGTATCACTACAGAGTGATAGGGAAATAATATGTTCTCAGTAAAGGTTGCTGGAATGTTAGTGACCTGTGAATAAAGTAAAACAACCCTACTTCAGATATGGGAAGAAATTAACTTGTGGTAGGTTTCCTTTATATGTGTAAAATAACATTAAAGTAAAGAATCATATGTATTTTATGAGATTATTTAGGGAAATATATTTTTGACTTAAGGGTAGGAAAAGACTTTTGGAAAAAATAAGATACAAAGAGAATTTTTAAACTAAATGAGAAAAGATGATAAGTTAGACTACATTAAAATTAAAAACTTGAATTCATCAAGAGACCCTTGCTAAGAAAATGAAAATGCAAGCCACAGAGTAGAAAAAATTAAATGCAACAAATATAGCTCACAGGCTATATGAATATACATATTCCATATAGAATGCATACATATAAAATATACATATTTGTAAAATATATAGGGAGTTAAGTTGAATATATATGAGAGCTGTCTGAAAGTATCCAGCCATGTTACCCTTCTTATTATATAAAAAATGGCTGGAATTTTTTCTGGACAGCATATACACACACATACACAGAGAGAGAGAGAGAGAGAGAGAGAGAGAGAGAGAGAGAGAAAGAATGTATCGAATAAATAAAATTAAAATTAAAAAGACAGTGGAAAGTGGATAGGGTTTAAACTGGCATTTCATATATTGGAGCTAAAAGCAATGAAAACAATATTTGTATTAACATAAACTGGAAGCAACACAAAAGTTAATTAGCAAGGCAATAGGTAAATGGAATATTTATATATAGGCACAGTAAATCAGTGTAAAAGACTGAACAGCTAGATGTGATAATAAATGTAGCTCTAAGAAACGCGTTTAGTGAAAAACAGAAAGTCCAAAAGGACCATTTTAAAATTTCAAAAATAAGTAAAATTAAGCAATGTGCTTTAAATTACATGCATAAAGTGGTTTACTGGTATAATGGCTCTACAAAATTAATAGTTAAATTTTTTAATTTATTTTAATTTTTAGGGTATGAATATTTTCACCATGGCTAATTTTCTAGCTAGTGACATTGCTGTTCTGAATGTGAAATTGGAAAAAAAAACACAATCAGTTCTTTAGTGACAACATTCTCCATTATATCACTGTATTCATAGTTGATAAAGCAATTAAACATTTTTACAAAGGAAAGATAAATACATATTTTTAAAAGTGTTAAACTTTTTCAAAAAGTTTGAAACATAAATTTCAGGCACATATGCAGTGAATACATGACCAAAAAAATGTATTCAACTCATTAATGAAGGAAGGACCTTGTCAGATGGCAAACCTATGAGAATTAGAGGAAAGTGATTATAAATCCACCATGAAAAACACTCTAAAATAGTCTACTCTGTTAGAAACAAAAATGAGTAATGGCCTACCAGACAATACATAACTTTTGGAGTTATTTTTCTACTAGATATAAATGATTTACCATTCTATTGGATAGGATCTATAAGTTAACATAATTTATTAGTGTGTGAGCCGTTAGTAGCAACATCAACCACAGGTATGTTATTCTAGATCATTAAATAATTTGTTGTGGACCTTTCAGTATGAATCTGAAAGACCACACTATCCACACTTTTACTTCATTTCCAAGCTATAAATAATTTTTCTTAATGACCCCACAAATTTGCTAATATATACTCTCCAAAGATCATGCTTGATCACAAAAAATAAATGATAATCCCAATAGGCTTTGGCTTAATTATTTATATAGGGCTACAGTAAGTTTAATTAATCATATAAAATTCCTTCAGTATACAGTACGGAGCACATTCTAAAACAAGAGAATTAACTTCTGTCCCCAAAATTTTTTAATTAAGGAATCTCAGATTGCATAATTTAAAAGTCTGTATTGTTGTTTTTTATCTTGAGTCCAACCAAGCAAAAGAAGTCTCTCCACTAAATTTCTCCTACAAATGCTTTTTGATTTAGATGAATTTCTTTCTTCTACTTTCAACTAAAATTATCAAACCAGTCTGATTCATCCAAAGATTGTCCTTGGTAATATAAAACTTGCAACTTTATATAATAAGCCTTCTGAGCTAGCAGTTTATGACAATCAATCTCTCCCTCCCCTTAGAACAGCCGCAGTTCTCAAACCTGTGTTTCAAGAGCTCTTTAAAACATCTACACATTTCTGAAGGTTTTGATGTGTTTCTGGAGGTTTTCTCTTTTAAGATTTACTGTAATAGGCATTTTTACATGATCATTTAAATATTTACTTATTTTAAAAGAGCAATGATAATATTGTTTTATTTTAAAATAGCACCCACAAATAATAATAAATGATATATTAGTTCTTTAACAATTTACTTTTTAAAAACTGTAGTTTCGGGGAAGCCAGGATGGCTCAGTGGGTTCAGTGCTCACTTTGCAGCCCCAGGGACCAAGGATCAAATCCTGGTCCCAGCCTGTGCAGACCTATATGCTGAACTGGGGAGTGCCGCCAGGTCAGTTCTTACTGGGTGAGACCCTGGCCCAGTTCCTGCCCCGTGGAGCCCCGTGCCCACCTGTGGAATGAAACTATGTGGAAAGACCAATGATGTGCCACTATGGAGACTGCTCTGGGCCCTCCCCCTTCTCTCTATCTCTGTCTGTGTATCTCTCTCTCTCTCTCTCTGTCAAAAACAATAAAAATAAATCTTTAAAAAAGAAACTGTGGTTTCTAAATTAAAATATGATTGTAGGATGGATGGTATCATTTTACATTTTTATATATCTCCTTAATGTCAACCATATAAAGTATCTGTTTGCTGCATTTGATTTGTGAGTTGTTGATGTTTACATAGAACCTCTGTCCTTATTGTACAGTGATCCCTCATTTTTCGCGGTTAATGGGGACCAGAACCTTCTGCGAAAGCTGAAAAACTGCGAAGTAGGATTTGCCCCTAGGAATTTGCGTGTATGCGGGTACAAGAATGTTTTAAATATGTAAACAGTATTCATACTTTACTCATTTAAGACAAAAATTACAACAGTATACGTATTTAATTAAACGTGTCAGTGCTAATTAATAAGGTTAATTATAAAACCTTATACAGTAATAAACATGAATCAACATTGCTTTCTGAGAGAGGCGAAGAGGCTTGTGTGGGTGGCGGAGGAGAGGCTCTCACGTGACTCGTAGCAGCGTTAGGCTCCCTCGGAGACGCTTCTGCTGGAGGCGCTGACGGTAGAGCCGGGGGCTTTACCCTGGAGAGAAACAGGGTGATGGGTCGTTGTTGTCTTTGTTTTTTCTTTTCCTTCAAAATCCCCCTGTACAAGGACATAACCCCGTCAACGCGATGGCTGAACTCGACAGCTCGAACCATATTGTCGTCCATGTCTTGTGCAAATTGTTGCATCGCTCTTGCCATGTGGCACAGTTGTTGCAGATTCTCCAGGGTAAGGCCACGCTTTTCAGTTTCTTCTTCGTCTTCCTCTTCGTTTTCTTCCTCACTTGCAGACTTTGTCATCTCAAGGAGGTCTTCATCGGTCAGTGGGTCCGAGTGGCAATCGATAAGGGCGCTGATGTCTTCTTCCGTCATGTCGACAAATCCTTCATTCCTTAGGATGTGAGCCAGC
>PVKE010016684.1:0-31700 GCA_004027555.1 Craseonycteris thonglongyai | reverse complement strand
AGAGAGAGAACTGAACTGGGGGAGCTCCCAGTTCAGCACATGGTTCCGCACGGGCCGGGGCTGGGACTCGATCCCCCGTCCCCTGGGCTGCAAAGCGAGCGCTCAACCCACTGAGCCATCCCGGCCTCCCCTTTTTCTTTGTTTGTTTTTGTTTTTGTTTTTATCTGGATGCATTTTCCACTGTAGTTTTCCAGGCTTGATTTTATCACATACTGCACTTCCTGTCTTTTGGCAAATTCCTTGTGCAAGCTTTTATCATCTTCTTAAGTTTCCGGAGCGCTGCATATTGTACATTGAAGATATATATATCCATTTGACCTAAGACTTCATCAGGTCAAAAGCTTCTTTACATGGAAAAATATCTCACTCCTACCCTATTCCAGTGACTAATCATTTTGTACAACAATTTCCAGGGCAAGAATTGGGCATCCTGAAGCTACTTTATTTTATAATCTTCATTCTGGTACCTTATTAATTTATAGAATGTCAAATGTCAGAGCTTAAAATTTCTCAGGGAAATTATGATCAGGATACTTATCTAGTACTGATTCTCCAATATTAAACACATAAAGAAAGCTATCATTTGAAATATTTGAAATATTATGGTTCTAGACAATGTTAACCACAGACTGAATGAAAATTCAACTTTTTTTTAATAATCTGGAAGGGATGCTGGGATAGCTCACCGTGTCCAGTGCTTGTCTTGCAACCACAAAGGTCTGGGAATCCAATCCTGGCCCTGGCCCACGCAAACCCACATGCTGAACTCCGGCACAACTAGTAACCACTGCACCTGGCGGTAAAGGTTCTCACCTCCCATGAGGGAGGCCCCCAGTTCGGTGCCTGTCCCGCGTGGCCCCACATCCATCTGTGTGGAATGAAAAAACTACATCACAAAAGATGTACAACTAAGGCGACTGCTCTGGGACCTCCCCGCTTCTCTCTCTCACCTTCTCTCAAACAATAAATCTTTAAATAATAATCTGGAGATAGTACAATGTAAACAAGCCATCTTCAAGACTTACTGAGGCAGTAATACCATGTTTTAGAACCCAAACCTTGTTGTCAAAAAGAATGGATTTTAAACCTGATTTGGGGCAAGTGACTAACTTTATTTCCAAACCTGTAGCATGGGAGGTGAATGTGACTAAAGGGAAACAATGAGGGATTCTTACGATGAAATTGTTCTATATCTTGACTATGTCAGTGTCAATATCCTAGTGATATTTTACTATAATTTTTCAATGTTATCACTGGGAAAAACTGAGTAAAGGGTATATAAGAGCTCTATTTTTTTCCCTACAACATGTGAAATCTAGTTATCTCCAAAAGTTTAATTAGAGTCATTTGCAAACATGACCTTAAATTTTATATTAATTTCAAAACAATCAGATTACACATCTTCTCTAATTTTACGAGTAAAATAGTGACTCCAAATTGCTTTAAATTTAGCAACGATATAACCACAAGGTGGCGCTGTGACCACGCGACTACACTAAAGACATTGTTCACTTTAAATGTCTTAATAATGGACACTCAGAATTTTATCAATGAAAATTAAATGCTAACCCCAACTCGGCAATATTTTAATACATGTCTCATGTGAAATTTAGGGAAAAAACTATTTTCAAAAATCATTAAAAAGTATGTAAGTAATCGATTTTGGACCTGTGTAAACATGGAAGGCTGCATAGAAAATACAAATTCTTCTAGTATATTTTTCATCACGTCCTACTGGCAAACCCTTCCAAAGACTAGAAGGATTCTGACCAAATCTGGTATTAAGCTGTGAAATCACAGCGCTTTTTATCCAAATACTTCCTGCCTCGCCGTTAACAGACCGTGGGTGAAGGTCCAGGTGCCACTAAAGGAAAATTCTGCAACTAGATGCAAAAGCGAAGCTGAAAGGTCTCTTTCGTGAAATTGACAACGTTCAGAACGTTCTCATTTTGGTTTTAAAAACACTTAAAATACTTTTCAAGGAAAGAAAATTAAGTTGTACCGGCTAATAAAAATTACCGAGACAGATGTCCCTTACCCAATTGTTACTATTAAATGCTGGATATACAGCAGACACGTGCTACTTGGTAGTAACAGCGCGGGTTTGCGAGAAGGAACCTGTGACACTCGAGGGGGAGGGGAGCCTTCTTCCCAGGGCTCGTGGACCATGAGCGCAGCTGGGATCAAAGGGCCCCTGCCCAGGACCTTCTCCCGTCCCGCCCACTCACGCCCAGTCCAACCAACCACGAAACCCCGTGAGCTGCCCAGATGAGCCAAATTACGCTCCGAAACCACATACTTAAATTTGCTTTCGAGAATTATTTTTATTTAAGCACAAGAGGTCTTCTTCCCTCCCTCCCACCCCCCACAAAGATTCGTCTTTGCGTGTGCAATTTCATATCAAACCATGTCTTTGAAAGGTTATCAGTCGGTCCTTAAGTATATAAATTCAAGTCAATGAACCAAATACATTCTGTACTTCTATTTACTTGTTCACACAAGAGCTGAACCAAAACAAATGAGAAATGTTGGAATTAATTCTGAGAGGTTTATTCTCAAGTCATTACAGTGTTCAACCAGTTTGATGTATAAAGATAACAGATATAAAAGTAAACATTGGGAAGCACACATATATTCCCATTCAGAAGACTGTTATATGTACAGGGGAAAAAATGCAGCAAACATTAAGGTATTCAAAGAAATTTTTTGACAATTCAGATGTGGCATATTTACAAGAAAAGTATAAGTTTTAAAATAATTAAATAAATTTCATAGAATTATAAAAGTATTGAGATAAATATTAGGAGACCCCAACAATCACAAGAACATTTTCCTATGCTATTGAATACAAGGGTAGTTCCATAAAAAGTCCCAAAATAGAGCTAGTATTTGGCCACTATGAAATATATCAAATTACCAATACCAAAATATGTTAAAATAAACATGCAATGTGGAAGCTGTACCAAGGAAAACAGCATTAGGCTCCTGAATATCTCAAAGTGTCTACACAAGATTTCTTCAGTGTGTCCATGAAAAAGGAAATTTCAAAAGAGCCACCATAATGGATAAAAAGTGATAACTACTTAAAACCTTTCCATTATATCACGTTCAAATGAAGTTGCAAAAAAGGGAAAAAATTAACTTTTGACAATATTAGCTTATGAATTAAAGTTGAGTGGTACATTCTTTATGCATTTGGGTTTTTTAAAGAAATGCTATAATTCTAGTATAATAGATAGTAACCTCTGGACTCTACCACTGTAGTAGGAAATCTCACTCTTTCAGACAAAAAAAAATCATCTTACAAAATGAAGAGAAACGACATGTGTGAATTCAAAACAAAACAGTACTGTAAAATGGTAAAATATATAAAAAATAGCAGCATGTGAAATTCAAGACTATTTTCTTAAAGCAAATATTTAAGTCTGAACCACAAAAAAGGTACTTGTCTATTATTCAACACTTCCAACAAAGGATTTTTTAGAGGTGCTTGCATTTTATGATAGCCCCATGATTAAATGTATACTCAAATTTGATTTTTAAAAAACACGTATTGCACAGGCAGTAGAATACCAGCATTCTGGTATCTCTAACATAAAATGGCATCTCCTTTAACAATTTAAACTATGCTACTGCAAATTAATTTTATCCCACTGTGTAAAGCCAATCGTATAGGACTTCTGGGCACATTAACAAGATGAAAAACACAGGCACTTGAATATAAGTTGTTAGTGACAAAAACTGGAGGCCACCTTATAGCATGAGTAAGGGCAGCATGTCTACTTACAAACTTGAGGTCTTTCACTGATCCAAATATAGAAATAAGAACTATGTACAAAAATTTGATAAGAAAATCAGATCTCCCAGAAGTTTCATATAAATGATTTTCACTAAATAAAGCAATGACTGCTGCAAGTCTGACTTAAGTTTTATCAAACAAATGTCCAAGATACAGTAGTTTAAAATCTAATTTCCCCCTTTCTCCACCCCAGCACTTCCCACAACCCTCACCAAGTCCAGTAATACCCGCTATGCACAACTGACCACTCACCTTGAGACCCAGGCATCAGAACTGGTTAGTTACTGTGTCAACACGGTCCACCCACATTGTAGTAGATTCCACAGCACAGACATCATGAGTTTAGATATCTTAGTCTGGTAACATTTCATTCCATAATATTAACCAGTAAGAATGTGTATATCAACCATTAAGAATGTGTATATCAACCATCTAATAGGAAGTCATAGTAACATTATTAAAAGACCAAATTAATTAGTAATAATCATTTTTAATGTTTTAGGTCATTAAACATTTAAATTGTCAGGTTCACTAGGAAAAAACATCACACACACATTTTCATCACCTAAATGAGAACACACAGAACTTCAGACAGTTGATGCTGAGACACTTAGGTATTTTCCTTTTTCTTTTAAAAAGAGATTACATTTAGTTTGGCCACTCCCAAGATTCTTGGTTTACCAGCTTATAAAGAGCACATCTGAAAGGCAGTATAACATATGCATTAAAAACCCTTCCACCCTTTATCATCTTTGGCTAGAAGCCTCACGAAAGGAAACAGAGGGGCTGGTGAGGCGGGTCGGGCTCCGCGCTTCCTCCCATCTTACACGTCACTGACTGGCAGGCTCGCATCATCCAAGTCCAGTGGGTCACAATCTTTTTCCTGAGGGCCATTTTTACTTTGAGGTTTCAGCAGAGCTTGTTCAGTCACTTTGGAAGCTGGTTCTCTTGCAGAGACAGTCTGGACCTTGAAGTTCCCTGGCTTGACCTTGGCAAGAGATTCGTAAAATCCTCGCTTCTCCATGGTAATGCTTGAGACCAGAGAGTTGGAACGAGAGGCTGGGGAATGTGAGGAGGCTGCTGCCCCGGGAGGCCGGGAAGCGGGTTTGGGGTCTGGACAGCTGGAATGCTCCTGTAAAGAGGAGTGGTGGTCAGACACAGCCAATCATAAACGACAAGGCTAACAACTCAGTGTGAGACTTTATTCTCTGAAAAACAAACAACACACATACACAGAGCAGAAGCATGAGCCATGCAACAAACATGTGCAAGTTCTCTCCCAAAGCGATGCATTTTTAGAAGTGAGTTTAGAGCAGTGGCGGCCAACAACCATTTCCACTAAGAAACTAGTTCTATCACCAAAGCCAAATTTGGAAGCTCTGACACTCTGCAGATGCAGGCGGCCTAGGATGGAATGCAGTGGTCCAATTGCAAATGAACTGTGTTTAAAAGGGGGCCTACCAGCTTTATCATTTTGTTCAAAATTATATTTTCAATCAACACTTAGATCAGCCCACATATTTCAGAAAGATAAAAAAAATGAAAATGTAGAATACAAAAACATGAAAGGCCATATTTCTTCAATAAGCAGAACTCAACATTTTTCAAAGCTATTATTTTATCTGGCAATCTGACAAACTTAGTTTTTGCCTCCTTGAATTTCACTGCAACCAACAGCAGTCTTTTTTTCCCCCTTTTTTTACTTAACTGCATTTATTTAGGTTTGAATATGCCATACTTTCATATGGCTGAAGATTTAAAAAGTAACAGGGTATATACTTGTATTTAATCACTTATAACTGGTGAAGTAATTGTCAGTGGTGAATATTAATTTCAACAATTCTATCAAATCTGAATACATCCTTAATTATGACCATTCCAAATGCATCGCCATATTATTCCTAGTACATATTGTGTTCATTTCTGATACCAGTGGCTTTGAAAACAAAGTACTACAAATTAACTAGATTACCATTAGATGGCTAAATGTCACCTGAGATTTAAATGTCATGCAAACTACAGTAATGTAGAGTTTATCCAGTGCATTTGCATGCATGAGTTTGCACAGGTTAGTACAAAGGTGTATTTCAAGTGCTATAGTGCAAAAAAATTTCAAAATACGTAAGACATAAAAATTGAAACTCTTATGGCGAATCAGTAAATTTTTAAAAGATGGCTAATATGACTTTTTAATTAATAAAGTCCTATTTTTTCATTATTTATCTTTTTTTCCCTAAATACATCTCCATCCTGACGACTGTAGTGAAATAGTTTGCGTTAGTGTTGACAGTCAGTTAGAGTAACTGCAAAAGGCAGTTCGGTTAACTCAACTTTCTAGGATGAGGTGTAAGTAGTGAGTGAGTCCGGGCCCTCTAGTAAGAAGGCACGTGTGCATAAGAGCCCACATACGTGCTGCATTCACCAGTTCTTGATGTATACCTCTGTATACAAGGGTTCGACAGCCTTCTGGCCTGCCGCATCTGGAACACAGTGCAAAGCTAAGATTAGAGTTACCCTATACCGGGGAGAGGGAGGAAAAGAGAAAGTTCTGCTGACAGTTAGCTGGATGGTCCAATTTGCCCCACCACAAAGCACAAAACGCAAACACCCCTCTCCGACTTTTCCTCTTCCCAACAGACATTGTTTTTACAGAGAGTCTCATACTTGACTGCTGAAAAGGTCACATAAAATACAGGCAGTTACCAAATTAACACCCATGAAAGCAATTTCTGAGATATTCCAACAGGACATAAGGAGAATGACTTAATTAAGAAATGGGAAAGACGATCTGTATTTACTGACTTATAGTTATTAATAGCAGGACACTATTAAAGATTTATTTTATTTATTTTTTATTTATTTTTGACAGAGAGGGAGAGAGAGAGAGAGAGAGAGACAGAGAGAGAGCTGAACTAGGGGAACTCCCCAGTTCAGCACATGGGTCCGCATGGGCCGGGGCCGGGATTCGATCCTCAGTCCCCGGCACTGCAATGTGAGTGCTTAACCCACTGAGCCATCCCGGCTTCCCCAGAAGCAGGACACTATTAAAAGACAGTATCGCTATCAGGAAAAGACTGGAAGTGCAGGATATCTAGCATTTAACAATGAGTCTAGATAATAAAGGTTATCATGCTCCATATCACACTACTTTCTGCAGACCGAAAGTGCTACATTTCAAGACACTTAAAAATTTGTAATTCCTTAGAATTTGCATATTTTCACATCAGAGACCAGTGACCAAAGTATTTTATAGGCTAATCTCATTCCTATAATGTACTTGAACATGATAAATTAAAAATTAAAAACATTTTTCTTACTATTTCTGAGAATGTTCAGCTGTTTCAATTTTAGCATACTACCACAAAGATAAATTAAGAGTGCGCGAGCGTGTGTGTGGGGGTGCAGCTTTTTAAATTAATGTACTGGGCAGTGAGAATGAAACAAATTGACTGAGCACTAAACTGTAGTTAAGGTTCCAGCTGCTCAATGTCCTTATGGCACTGTAAGCCCAAAAGGCCCTTAAATTACCAGAAGTAAAGAGGAAATGAAGATGTTCTCTAAAGGTGCCTTACACAATTAGGCCACGTACCGTAGGTACTAAGAAACGGTCAAGTTGTGCCAAAGCTAGACCTACTGACAAGTAAGAACTAAAATACAAGGAAATATTCATTCATATAGTTGCTTTGCTTGTGCATTTGAGACAATACAATGCACAGAAAGTGATGTATACATAACACTACAAGGAAGCACTAAATTAGGAATGCATTATATCTTTTGTAAGTCCAATTGGTCAGAAAGTCACCATGCAAATAAATCTCAACACAGAAAGAAACCAGAAGGCTTAGGGGGAGAGGAAGGAAAAGAACTTGACAGGATGGGGGAACCCAAGGGAGAATAACCCCAAGAAGAGAGAAAACATACAGAAGATGCTGATCGGCCGGGTCCCCGCTGTGCTACAATGGCCCCAGACACTGCTTTAATCCAACTGTGCATCTCTTCAGGGCTGTCAGCCTAAGGGAAAGAAAGGACTCAGTCAAAAATCAGCTCCTGCAGCCATATGTACGCAGTTTAGTAATGGACAGTGTCCACAACATACTAAGGCAGTGGTTTCCACAAGTTTTTAGAAATCCCTTTTCTAAACCAGACTTTGCTGGGTAACTTATTACACAGAGATGTAAGTTGGGCACTTAACGTTCTAAGACCAGACACATCAAAAAAGTGTCAATACTAATAATGCTAGAGAGAAAACAAGGAGAGAAAGAAGTTAAAGAAAGACCTCATTTTACTCGATTTGTATTTGCTACTCTATTTTTTAATTTGCCACAATATTTTTGTGATTGTATAGTTAAAATATCATTCTGACATCATTTTATATATTATTTTTCTCAAAATATTTTTCTCAAAATAGTGGTGCCATAATCCTAAAAGAAGTACCTGTAGTCATATTCCAAAGTACCATATTCCTTGATAGGACCTTGGCTTCCAATGTGAATTAAAACCCTTACTATGACTTTAATCCAACTGAACTAGGCCCTAACAAGGATGTAGAAATACTACCCTTTATTCAAGTTAAAAAATTTTAAGACACAAAATATTTTGAAACAATGATATTAAATACTTTTTAAAAGGAAAAACTTATAACAGGCAAAGGTAAAGAATATACTCTATTCACTGCAAACAGCACAGGTCTAGAAATCAATTTGGCGAAATAAAGACATTTAAAAAGGTTCACACTCTAATAGTCTTGATTTAGAAACTCATCCTAAAGAAATTCAGGCAACTTTACAGACAAAAATGTGCACCACTACATTACTTATTATAGTAAATGTGCAAAAACATGTAAATGAATGATCAGCAGCATAGTAGTAGAGAAACAGTCTAACTGGAACATTCATTCATACAACAGAGCAAGCTGGTCCAATCTGGGACCTATGGGCTGCATGAAGCCCAACAGAAATCCGTGAACTTTTTTGTAACATTATGAGATTTTTTTGCAATTTTTTTTTTTTAGTTCATTGTTATCGTTAGTGTTGGTATATTTTCTGTGGTCGAGGACCATTCTTCTTCTTCCAATGTGGCCCAGGGAAGCCAAAAGGTTAAACACCCCTGCAATAGAATATAGTGCAATTCTAAAAAGTTTCCAGAGAATATTTAATAATGTGGGGAAAATGACCATAATATAATTAAGCATATTAAATTACTGGTATACTTCATATGACCCCACCTGTTATAAAAATATATGCCTTAAAAAAGGCAGTAAAAAAATAAGAATGGTTGCTTGAATGTGAGATTCTGTGTGTTTCATAAAACAAAAACAAATTTTCTTTTAAAAATTTCTAATCTAAATAATTAATGTGGTAAGTAAAAAGTATAAATTTAAATACAGAATGCCTATCTACCATTAGTGAAAATGTAAGACCTACTGTCTACTTTTATTATGGGTATCTGAGCCCCCTTTTATAAAATTACCAAAAATTATAATGAAAATTCAAAAATATGTGAGAAAAATAATCCAAGTTGAAAGTACACACTTGGCATGTTAAGTTAAAGTAGTACCGTATTTTCCGGCGTATAAGACGACCCCCTAATTTTACAGTTAAAACATAGGTTTAGGCCTATATTCACTGTATAAGACTACAGTCTCGGAAGTGGGGGGTAGTCTTATACAGCGAATATAGGCCTAAACCTATGCCTTAACTGTAAAATTAGGGGGTCGTCTTATACGCCCAGTCGTCTTATACGCCGGAAAATACGGTATTTCCTTTCCTACAAATACTACTTAACTCTATTGGACTAACTCATAGCAAAGAATACCATATTTTCCGGTGTATAAGACGACCGGGCGTGTAAGACGACCCCCTAATTTTACAGTTAAAACATAGGTTTAGGCCTATATTCGCTGTATAAGGCTACAGCCTCGGAAGTGGGGGGTAGTCTTATACAGCGAATATAGGCCAAAACCTATGTTTTAACTGTAAAATTAGGGGGTCGTCTTATACGCCCGGTCGTCTTATACGCCGAAAAATACGGTACACCCTTATGGGGAAGCCGGGATGGCTCAGTGGGTTAAGTGCTCATTTTGCAGCGCCGGGAACCAGGGATCGAATCCCGGCCCTGACCCGTGCGGAACCATATGCTGAACTGGGAGCTCCCCCAGTTCAGTTCTCTCTCTGTCTCTGTATCTCTCTCTCTGTCAAAAATAAAAATAATAAATAAAAAAAAAGAAAAAAAGAATACACCCTTATTTGCTGAACATATGACCTACCAATAATCTCACATCTAACATTTTTAATTAACTTGGCAAATTACAGTTGTCTAATTTTTTTGCTTACTCTCACAATCAACAAGTTTATTTCACCTCTAAAATTATTAATTTCTTGTTAAGGAGATCTATTATTTCCACAGAAGCATCTTACCTGCACATAGAAAGTTCGAGATGATGTCACAATTTCAAAGAGGTTGTCTCTCATCATTATGTCACTGTTAAGAAAAAAATTTCCAATTACACTTAGTTAGCAGTTGTCTGACAGTTTTTCTTTCACTTTTTACCCAATACCAAATATGTGACACTAAGAAAATAAACCATCAAAGGTAAAATACTGATTTAATAAAACCAAATTATTTTTCAATTTCTTTTTACATTAAATTTTACTTGTTTTATATAGTTATATTCAAGGCTGTCTGGAAAATAATCCTGCCATTGTCAATATAAGAACAGTTACAACTGTGAAGAAATCAGTTTGCTGAAAGGAACACTGGTACAGTGAACACATTTTCTTATCAAGCTTTATTCTACAGCAACCTTGAAATACCGAGATACTAATACATCAATTTGTCAAATATGACTGAAGTTGCTCATAATAAAGTTTTTCACTTCCACTGTTTCCTAATTTTTAGTTTCCAATAAAAAATTCCAATACTTTAATGAGGGTTTTAAAAGTTCTAGAATATTCCCAACTGGGAGGAGTTAAAAATAACACTAGAATACAGAAAAGTATCATCTGTAATCACTACAAAATAAAGCACTATTGCACATTAACAACACATAATCTAACAAAGCACACATCAGAGCTGGTGCTCACCTCTGCTTACACTCCTGGACTTTATGAACCTCTTTAAGTGGTATTACACGGAGAGGTTCCTTTTCCTGACAACAAAAAAAAAAACAAACAGAATTAGATTCTTAAGATCCTTTTAGGGGTTGTTTTCTTTGAAGATCATGTGAAAACTATGCTTCTTTCTGAAGCACATCTAAGACATAAGTCCTCCTTCTTGAACAATCCAGCATCAGAACAGCTCAGATACAGAACTGTGTACACATTATGGTTTGAAACAAGGAAACTGGCATACGAGTGTAAACCCATATTCACAGTATTTCTGGCCTTAATAACAGTGTAGCCTGTTAAAAGCCATTAACCACCAGACTTTTCCCCAAGGAGCCCCTAGGTACTCAGTAAGTGAAGTGCATCCTCTTTTGGAATGTTATTTTGATAAAGCAGGCAGAGAACTTCTTTATAATACTCACACTGATCTAAGTTCAATTCATCATTTTAAGAACATCACTTTAATATGAACACATTATTTTAACAAGCATCATTTTTTGAACATTTATGTTCAGTTTATGCCAGGACATCCCCTAGATTTTAAATGTGTTCTCTCACTTAAACTTTCCACAATCCTACAATGCATGCACTATTACTCACCTGAGGAAACAGAGGATTAGACATGTTATGTACCACACCTAACATTACATACTAGATCTAAGATGCAACTGTAAAACAAAACCAGTTCCTAATAGCATAATATTTATACTATACATTCCATGGAATAATATACATATCTCACTGAATATGACACCATGAGATTAAGACATGCCATTATTTTATGTAGCACTAAGAAAAAATTTAAACCACAGTTGTTCACTTTTTTAAAAATCACAATCTTTAGTTTTACAAAATAGTTCATTTAAAAATAATTTCAGACTGTAAGACTTACAAAAATAGTACCAAAAATGTCTGCATACCTAGCACTGTTTTCCAAAATGATATTTTACATTTGTTAAATCATTATCTCTTTGTGTATATGTATGTAAATGTGTATATATGTATTTTTCCTGAAATGTTTAATGGCAAATTATAGCTATGATACACCTTTACTACTAAATACTTCAGAGCCTATTTCCTAAAACAAGGGTGTTCTTATATAACCACAGTACAAATGAGAAAACCAAAAACTTCACACTGATGCAATACTGTTATCTAATCTACATACCATATTCAGATTTCATTCACTGCCAACCTTCATAGCACAAGAAAAACTACCTATTTTCTGATCCAGGGTTCAATCTGGGACCATACCTTCTATTTAGTCATCATGTCTCTTAGTCTCCTTTACTGTGGAATAAACTTCTTCAGTCATTCTTGACCTTTAGTTTTAAAAAGCCATGGCAGTTATTTGTCCTTCGTTTGGGATTATCTAATGTTAATTGTGCTTAGATTCAGGTTATAGTTTGGGCAGGAAACCACAGATGTGAGGTTGTGTTCTCATCATTCTCAGGGGACGCATGGCAGTGGTGTGTCCCATTTACTAGTCTGTTAACTCTGTTCTCTGTTTAAGGTCATGTTTTACAGTAACTGTAAAATTACTCTTTCCCCTTTGCCATTATTAAGTATTTTGTGAGGAGATACAGGGAAACTACATAATATCCAGTTTCTCATTATAACTTTGCCCTCTGATTTTATCAAACACTGAGGATTCTTGCATAAAACCATCAGTACTATAGTGGCTATCAAATAGTGATTTTTCTAAGCCCATCAATTCACCTATATATATTAGCTGGAATTTTACTCTAAGAAAAGGATTTTCCTTCTCTATTTAGTCTAATTCTCACTGAACTCTGAGTTATAATACCTTATTATCGTTTATTCTATTGTTCAAACTGTGGAGTTTGGGGTACTGAAACCTCTTTCAAGCTGGTATCAGTGTCCTTTTGACATGTGCCCATCATTTTCTGAGCTACTTATTTTGTCAGAACCAGATGTTTGAGATGCAGCTCATACTCGCCCTGCCCAGCTCTGAAACCAGCCATTTCTCCAAGGGGCCCTTTGGTGACAGAATGACATTTACAGCTGCCTGTTCAGGAGAAGATGTGCCCATCTCTTTCCTCAGCCATGGTTTTCTCATGGCAGATGGAGAGTGATATTTCTGCTACGTTTTAATGTGTGCCTCTCTAATTACGAGGGATATTAAATATCTTTTTACATGTTTAAGGACCATTTTAATTTCTTTGTAAATGAGTAGTCTATTTATATGTTATGCTCATCATTTTTCTACCATGTTATTTTCTCCTAGACTTTCTCTTTTTAAACTTTGAACCAACCAGAAACTTAGACAAAGGTTGAAAGTACAGCACAAAAAACTGATTTTCCTGAACCATTTTAGAGTGAGTCACTGGCCTGGCTCCTACTACCCTGAATTTTTACTACTTCCTACAAAGATATCCTCTTATCATAATACAACCATCAAAATCAGGAAGTGTCACCAAATGTCTTCTATTAAAGCAAAAGAACTCAGTTCAGAATGACACCCAGTTTGGTTCAAATAAACTTATAAAATTCAAAAAACTTTTTTTAAAGAATCACACTTGTCTTTCTTTTCTTTCCTTCAGTCATCCCCCCCCCCCCCCCACACACACACCCTTGATTTCCATAGTCTTGAGTCTATGGAAGATTACAAGACAGTTATTCTGTGACTGTCCCTACTGTGGGAGTGTCTGACGCCGCCTCATGATTAGATTCAAGTTATGTACCTTTGGCAGGAACATCACAGAAGTGACACTTCACAATTGTCAAGCTATCCTGCCAGGCGTTAAACGATTTTAATTCATCTCATCGCTGAGGAAGTGCACTTTAATTATTTGCCTGATTAAAGTGGAATATGCCAGGCTTCTTCACTGCAGAATTACCATTTCCCCCACTGTGCTTAATTTATATTTTGTAGACAAGTACTCTGAAACTGTTGTCTCTTGTTCTTCATCCTGCATACATATATGCAATCCTTCCTTCCTTCCCGTATGGACTCATGATTCCTATTTTATTCAATGGGCAATAATCTGTTACCATCATTGCTTTTTTTAATGCTCAAATTACCCCAAATTAGATTTTGGGTCAAGTTGCATTTTGGGTACTTCTAACATGTCCCTGTCATTCTGCAAGCACATCCTTGCTTTCTGACACAAGACATTCCAAAATTATTGTATATTTATTTCTCCTGTCCCAACTCCGAAATCTTGCCATTTCTCTAGAGAGCCCAGGTTTCTCCCAGTGCAAAATGGTAGCGTTTATCAGTGTCCAGAGCTAGGGAGTATATTATATGCATTTAGATGTATGTAAACACATGAATACATTTACATCTATTATTTATTTCTACATCTATATACGGTAGTCTAAAAGTTCATTCACATCAACATTTCCAATTCCAATCTAACAAAATTTTTTTCATATTTATTTCTAATCTAACATAAAACTTCTTTTCATATTTATTACTTCCTTCTTCAACAGTGAGAAGGTTGGCTTCTATTACAGATGATCCTTGTATCCCTTCTCCCATCTCTGCCACCACCCTGTCCCCAAAGTGCGTGCCCGTCTGTGCTCCATGCTGGGCTAACCCACCAAGAAGATGGCCACCTCATTCCACTTGGGCTACAAAAGCTCACACCTGGCTTCTCTGGTTCTTCCGGCCACGGCCCCCCTACCATGGACGCCGACATTGACTTGCCTCACCTATAAAATTTAGGTCTCAACTGCTGAGGACTGACAGGAGGAAAAGAGGGAAGGAAAAAAGAATGAGGAAAAATCCTCTCCTATCCATTTTAAAGATTATATATAATCTATATATCTATATATGGGATATTAATGTTTTATCTGATATATTATTCAAATATTTTCTCCAGTTTTTCAGTTGTATACCTAAATCTTTTGTGTCTACCAAAAAATCTTTTAAATCCTTATCTTTTAGAGATACATACTAAAATATTTACAGATGAAATGGTATCTCTAGGACTTGCTTCAAAATATGAAGGGGGAAGTGGGTGGTGATAGAGAAGAAACAAAACTAGCCATATGTTGATATTTACAGAATATGAATGATGGATACATAGTTCAGATTACTATTTTACTTAAAGTTTAAATTTTTCCATAATCAAAAGGTTTTTTACAAGAGCTCTTTTATCATAAATCACTCTTGAGCATACATAAAAATTATGTAAGCAAAATAAATTGGTTAAGGTTTTTTAAAACTTCACATTCAGATTCCAGCTCTTCTGAATCATTTTTTGACTAGGAGCCACAGACATCAATATTTTTCACTCGAGACTATTCTTTGTGCCACAGAGTGCCAATGATGCAGCATTCCTTAAGAAGTCTCACTGTGTCCCTGAGATTTCCTCCCAAGCGTCCAGCACCCTTATCTGCAGACTGGGATGCTGGTCTCTTGTTGCCCTGGCCCAAAGGCACTGTGCTCACGCTATAGCGATGACCACTAGGACCCAGCGGCTGCCTGATGGCCCCTTGCCACCAGTAACTCTTAAGACACCTTCAGATTTCAGAAACATTAAAATGTGGGGGTGCGTGTGCTTCTTAGTAATTGACAAAGGTCAGTAATTATAAATACATTTAAAGTGTTCTGTTCTAGCTGTGTCTTCTAACTACTTAACATATTCCTAAATACACATAATGTCTTTGTCTCAGATTTCATAGCATAATGTCCATATGCAGGTCTTCAAAATTTAGTAAATATTTTTATTAATAGCTCTGGTCTCATTATACTTACTGAAGGTGACAGGGGTACATGTCAATTTCTGATAAAATGGAACTCTGAAGGCGGGAACGCTGCTGACCGTTTTTATCCCGTAACACTACACAAGAGCCATGGAAGGCTAGCTCAATGAACATCTCTTCCCTGGCGGCACTAAAAGCAATGAATCAACTTGCCAGCACTCTGAGATAGCAAGTAACTAGGACTTCCACCTGAGGCACTTAGTCTGAAGTCTGAGAAAGGCTCCCAGGTCACGTGGCTGCTCTTGCCATGCTCTGCCATTTTTCTCTCATTCCAAAGCACTTATCATCTACCAAGTACCAGGAGCTGTGTTCATAAAATGGCACAAATCTTTGCTTTCAGGAAGCTTGTGTGGTAAACAGGTAAAGACAAACAAGCATACAATACAGAGTGTGAAGCGTCATGCAGAAGTGGGCTCAGGTCCTACCACGTGTAACAGGAAGGCATCTGATCCAGGTCCAATAGATCCCAGAACAGACACTTGTGAGGAGTCTTACAATAGTTCCTTCCTATTCTCTAAAGCTCTGTTATCCAATACAGTAGCAACTAGCTCTGTGTAACTATTCAAATTTATATTAACAAATATTAAATACAATCAGTTTTAATTTTTAAATTAAATAAAATCAGGTTCCTCATTACACTAGCCATATTCCCAGTGCTCAGCAGCCACGTGTAGCCAGCAAACCTGGCCAATGCAGACACAGAACACTTCCACCAGTGTAGAAAGTTCTATTGGACAATGCTATTTGAGTACCTTCATTCAAATAAAGAATATGGTCCCCCCAACCCCAAAGGTCCCATAAAACAAAAAGAGGTAGGGCAGACGTCTAAAGTATAGACTTGCATTCAGTTTATCTGACAATCTATTGCAGAATTCAGGTCGTGTGACAAGAATATGTGAAATAAGGATGTTACTCAAACAAATGAAAGAGAGAATTTCAATCTCTGATTCTACATTCAGATAGGATAAACACATCTTATACGAAGAAACTTAAAAGTCAATCTGATAGGAAAAGAAAATTTGTAGACTGAGGGTTTCTAATCTTTTTAATTCTTTCAAGGTGGATGCCTTTGAAAATACAATCTTTTTATTTAAGACACATTTAACAAAAATACCATTAACCAAAAGCATCACAACAAAAATTGAATTGTATGTACCTCTCAAAACCAGAATTTAGGTATTTTAAAAATGGAAGACAGGACGAGAAACTGTGTGTATGTAGATATACATATGCATAATATATATAAGTCACCAGTATAAACACTTCTCAAACACTTTAAAGCAACATCCATGACACAGCAACGTACCAGTTCAGATTTGAAGTAGCCGATTGTGTTTTCATCCAATTGAAAATATCTTCTCTTCCAGTTTTTCATCTACCAGAGATGAACACAGACATAAGACTTCTATTTTTAAGAATGTCAAATGTTAATAACCACTTAATTATTCTGACATGAACCCACAATCAGAAATGTCAAGCCCTGGAAAACCTCACTACCCACCCTTACTGAGGAGATACATGAAACTTCACTTCCTTCACTGTCAGGCCTTGAACTCCTAATTCAACTTTGATGATTGGCTTTCAGCTTTTATTATATGATTTTATAATATGATTTCATATTTTCAGTGCTCTAAAAGTTTTTTTTTTAAAAGCACTTCCCCATCCTCCCTACCCCCAACCTCCACAAAATAAATGTTCTCAAGAGTTCAAGAGCAAGAACAGGAAATGTTATTAAACCATATCAAGTTCTCCATCTCTAAAATGTACAAATCCTTCTACAGGTACTTTATACTTAAGTAGTAAAGCAATAAATTTTTTTTTTTTTAAGATTTATTTTTATTGGGTTATTTTTTGTTGTTTTTTTTTTGACAAGAGAGAGACAGAGAAAAGGGGGGAGGGCCCAAAGCAGTCTCCATAGTTGACAGCATTAGTTTTCCATATAGCTTCACTCCACAGGTGGGCGCAGGGCTGTGCAGGGCAACAACTGGGCCGGGAGCCTCCACATAGGACCCTGGCAAGAACTGACCTGGGGGCACACCCCTGTTCAGCATACGGGTACACCTGGGTAGGGGCCGGGATTTGATCCTCGGGCTCCAGGGCTACAAAGCGAGCACTTAACCCGCTGAGCCATCCAGCTTCCCCAGCAATAAATAGTTAATAATGTGAACCTACTCTGTACAAATATTTTTTGTCAGTGAAATATAGGTTTCTTGAAAGCACTTAAATATCTCTAAAGGTTGGTATTTCGGGGTTAAGAGAAAAACAAAAAGAAAGGAACATCTACTTAAAAGCCCTAACACACAAGTGAGTCACAACCTGATGAGAATTCTGACCTCACCTATAGTCATGATGGAGGGGGAAAACTTCATTCCCCTTAGCCCAAAGAAGCTCAAACAATTTGGGCCAGAAGAATCTCCCCTCAGTTCAGCTAAGCTAACTAGAAGTGTGTGAAGTGAAACAGAACTGCCAGTAGTTTTAGTATTTTCTTCACTCATAGAACTTTTTTCCAAATTTTAATGTTCATTTTCTTATGAAATTCTAAAGATTCAGCTCACACAGAAAGAATGACTTTTGGAAAGGTACTCTGGAACCTTAGAAATCCCGGTAAATCTAGCTTTTCCTACAGTCTGCACAGTGGATCTGGTTGAGAACATGCGGGCTTACCATAAGAGCGCTGATGAAGGACCAGGCGCTAAGCCCTCTCTACTTACACTTTTCAAAAAACCTCTGGCTGCTGCTGGGTTTTATATGCTTTTCCCTCCACAGAAACTGTGAGCCTGAGAAGTAAGTAGCCCAAGGTCACATAGCTTTCAACTGACATCAGCCCAACACCAAGTTGAGTGCTGGGTGACCTCCACTCCCCTCTTCTCTGTCACCTCTGCTAGAACTCTCTTTCCCTGACCCACTCCCAAGGGGGTGGGGGGGTGGGGGGAGAGTCAATAGAAAAGGTTTCTGGAAAAAAATTAAACTGTTAGGAAAGCTCCTTTACAACTGAAGGTCAGTGGTAACAAGCATTCATTTACCCAGCCACTCACAGACCAAGAAAATAATTGCACTGAGTTTGAACACAGAATAACCCTTATTGCATCTCCTGATTCAACATGCTCTCACTAGCTCTGAACCAGTCTCTCACTTTGGGTCTTCCACAAAACAGGCAATTTGTATGTGGAGTTTGCTAGCACACACTCATTTTTCATTACAGCACATTTTGTTAAGCTACTCACCACTGCTCCTTGTTTCACACAATATCCAGCTTTGATAACTGCGCTATCTGACGGTGGCTTAGCAGTAAAGTAAGGAAGATGGCTTTGTGACCGTTTCAAATTATTTCTGTCAATACTTTCACCACATTCATTGACTTCTTCTTTCTAAAATGAAGCAAAATAAAGAAATTCTGTTCTCACTTGTTTAGCTTCAAAGTATACTTGTACTTCATGTGGTTATCCTAGCATAAAATCTTAAACTCTATCTTAGTTCAGTTAGAAACACAGATTGGGAAGTGAAAAGTTTTTTAATTAATTTGATACTTAACCATAACTTTCATATCATGATTAAACCACAGATTTCTATTTCTCTTGTTCTGTAGAAGTCCTACAGAATACCAATATTTTTGTGTATGGTGGGAGAATTAATTTTTATTTTGAAAAAATTACAGACTCACAAGAAGTTATAAAAAAAAAATGCACAGAAGGTCCTATATAGCCTTCAACTGGTTCCCCCACACAGGGAAACTGTGTGACTATAGTGCATTGTCAACACAGACAGTGAAACAACCCACGCGCTCCGTACTTGGGACTTCAAAAGGTCTCCATGCACTCATTTGTCTCCATGTATACTCATACGTGTCGTTCTGTGCAATTTCATCACATGCATATCTTTTAAGCACCACCACCACTGTACAGAAGTGTTCATCATCACAAGGCTCCCTGGGGCCACCCCTTTCGAGCCTCTACCCCCAATCCCTTGGCAACTATTAATTTGTTGTCCATCTGTATTATTCTGACACTTAAAGAATGTAAATAGAACCATAAAGTAGGTGACCTTTTGAAATTGGCTTTTTTCACTCAGCCTAATTCTCTGGAGATTCACGCAGGTTGTTCCTTCTGTCAAATGTTCATTCCTTCTTATTGCTGAGTAGTTTTCATGGTTTGCATGTACTTGCAGCTGTTTAACCATTCACCCATTAAAAAGCATTTGAGGGGAAGCCGGGATGGCTCAGTGGGTTAAGCGCTCACTTGCAGCCCTGGGGACCGAGGATCGAATCCCGGCCCCGGCCGTATGCTGAACTGGGGAGTACTCCCAGTTCGGCTCTCACCGGGGTGAGACCCCGGCCCAGTTCCTGCCCTGTGCAGCCCCGTGCCCACCTGTGGAATGAAACTATGTGGAAAAACCAATGATGTGCATATGGAGACTGTTCTGGGCCCTCCCCCTTCTCTCTGTCTCCGTATCTCTCTCTCCGTCAAAAACAATAAAAATAAATCTTTTAAAAGGCATTTGAATTGTTCCTAGCTTCTGGCTATTAGAAATAACATTGCTATGAACATTCATGTATAGGTTTTATAGAATCATAAGTTTTCATTTCCCTAAAATAAATGCCTAGGAGTGTAAATGCTGGGTCATATATTAATTGCAAGCTTATTTTTGTAAAAATCTGCCAAACCCTTTGTCAAAGTGGCTGTACTATTTTAGATTCCCACCAACAATGTATGTGTAAATCCGTTTCTCCTCATTCTTGTTATTTGTGTTATCACTAGTTTTTTAGTTGAGTCATTCTGATAGCTGTGTAATGATACCTCATGGGGTCTTTATTCGCATTTCCCTACTAGAAAAGTGATCATCCTTTCCAGTGCTTATTTGCCACTTGTGTATCTTTTATTGTTCAGTGAAATTTCTTCATGAATTTTGCCTATTTTCTAATTTAATTATTTTACTGTAGAGTTTTGATAGTTCTTTATATACTCGATACAAATGCTTTGCTAGATACATGGTTTGCAAATATTTTCATCCACTTAACAGGGCCCTACACAGAACAAACATTTTTAATTTATGAGGTCAAATTGATCAATTTTTCCTTTTTATGGACTGTGCTTCTGATACCAAGTGTAAAGACTCTTTGCCTGGTACTGGAATTCTGAAGGTTTTCTACTTTGCTCTTTTCTAAAAATGTTACAGTTTTATTTTTATTTGTTTAACATTAAGTATAGTCCTTTTTTAAAAAACTAACTATACTCAGGTTTTCATGTCTCCCAAAGCATTAGCTTTCTGTTTATTTTTAACATACAACACGTGATAATGTTGACTACCACATATCACACCAAAGGTATATTTTCAAGAATGCCTAAATTTCAAGACAAACTAAGTACTAGTTTACGACTTGAAGAATTTCCAACCTGTCCTACGTTTAGACAAATCAACAGACTAAATATATACATACTTAACTTTGTACTCTTACCACTTAACTAAATGGTATCCCAAATTACTGAATAAATTAACCACCCAAATGAGATTTGACATTTTCTTAATATATCATCTAAATGCTTTTTTATGAGTAAATACTACTTCATAATTAAATAAACTATATTGCAAAATGATAAAGCAATAAAATTCTTTGGGATCACTTTTAATATTACCTGCCACAGAATCTTAGAACCCACTGAATCATATACCAAAATTAAAACACAACAAAATCTTAATCCTATATAAAATTAAAACAACCAGCTACAGATAACTATAATATCTTAATACAATTACAAATTGTCTTATCCCTATGTCCATATATGACATAATACAGGTGAAAGCAGCCTAGTCTACCTGTATCTTAAGTCTTACAGATTAAAATCATTACCTTTAAAAAAGTAAACAGGAACATACACACAAAATCCTAGGTTGTAAGTGTGACAGTAGTGTGAGAGTAAAGAAGAAACACACAGGAGGAAGAGTGGAACAAAATCCTAGGTTGTAAGTGTGACAGTAGTGTGAGAGTAAAGAAGAAACACACAGGAGGAAGAGTGGATTTGTCCTACTCACACTATTTGAAAAAAGAAAAAAAGGAAAAAGAACTCTGCCCAACAAAAGCCAATTTCTAAATGATGGTAAATTCATGGTAAAACTAGTCATTAAAAATGACAAAGAATAACTTCTGATGACTTAAAAAATGTTTGAGATATAATTTAAAAAAGCTATTTACAAAGGATAGCTGACCCTTGCACGATATGGGGGTTACTGCAGGGGACTGGCTCCAGGACCCTCTGCAGACCCTTAAGTCCACAGATGGGAAAGTCTCCTACACAATAGGGTGGAGATCAGTGCAGTCAGCCCTGTGCATCAGGGGACTCCCAACCGTGGACCAAAAACAGTACAGGTCTCTGCTTAGGAATGGACCTGTGCAATTCAAACCCATGCTGTCCAAGGTTCAACTGTATCTCCATCTCTGAGGGCAAAAGTACACAGAAAAAAAAGCTCAGAGAAGACATGAGAAGTGTTATTTATCTGTGATTCCCAAATTTTTTTATAATAAACAACACTTCTGAAGTAAACAAATAAAAAAAGTTATATTGACTATTATATAAATTCAGTGAAGGTGTTCTGTTTTAGCTGTGATAACAATACAGAAATCAATATACAGTAATTAAATCACCACATAAAATAGAATTCATTTACTACCTGAGTTGGAGTAATGATGGGTACACCACCTACAATGTCAGTTCTGTAAGATACTTGCTTCTTTCCACATTCAGTTTGGCGACTGAGGTTATCAGAATGAGGCTGTGAGTCTGATTGCTTTGGTACCTAAAATAGTAAGTCAAATAAATTGTTCTGCAACCAGCACTGCATGTTACCCTCTTTTATCACGGAATTTCAAACTGATAGTCTATTTATGTATAACTAACATAAAAATTGAGAGCATAAGTATATGCACCCCTATAAGTTATCACACTAATTGTTCTGTTACAGCAATACATTATAATACAGCCATTAGTAACAAGAGTGCTTAGTGAGTAGGGCAGGTACTATTTCATACATTTCCTCATTTAATCCTCTGATCCAGCCCTATGCACAGGGCGGTATTTCCGTAGTAGTGGTTAAGAAAAAAGGCTGAGAGGCGTCAGGAAACTTATGTTTCCATCCTGGCTGTAGCACATTGTAGCTAAGTTTAAGTAACTCTCTTCCACACTGAACCACTATCTTACACTCTCATTTATCAGAGCACTTCACACTGTATTGCAGCTCTATGCTGTTATCTTTCCCTTCCCTCCTTTCTGACCCATGATCCTGCACTGTCCCTGAGGATGGGCATCATGGCATAGCCATTATTACTGGCTTCAGGACACAGTCTATTACTGAACACATACTGAATATTCAATATATGCTCAAAGACTGACTCAAATAGATGAATCCAAAATCAGCAGGAAAAAAAAATTCTCAACGTAAGTTAAAAGTCAAAATGTTCTAAATAACTTAATCGTTAGGAATTTTAAAAAGGAATTTTGAAAAGGCATTCTAATACTTGTATCAGTGACCAATCACTCACAAGTATAAACAATTCTGTGACACCAGAATTTAAGACAGTAACACCTCACTAAAAGTGGAATCAAAAGCCCTGCAAATAATGAACAAACATTTCTGTGTTTCTTATGTGGCTTAATCAAGGTATTTGGTTAATCACTCTTTCTGTTTCATATAGTCTGTATTTGAATTATAAATTTTACCTAAGGCTTTGAATAAAATGTAATAAAATATGCTCTGCACCAATTACGAAGTTCCACACTATTTAAAGGGCATTTGAGGATCTTGCATTCTTTCAGAAACATTATGATAAATACTACCGACAACCACAGGAGTGGTGGTGTAAAAACATTTAATTTCAAATGAAGTAACTTGTCTGTCATAAAGTTAATCCCTGTTAACAGTGCTGGCACAGCTACGGGGAACACCATTCACACTGCACTCAAAGTCCCCAACCATTTATTAACGGTAGCAAAGCAGTGTGGTTTCTCAAGCTCTAGTGTGTGCGAAGTTATCACTCAGGTGCATTATTAAAAGCTTCAGATTCCCAGGCTCCACACACAGGAATTCTGATTCAGTAACTCTACAGTGCAATCCACAGAACTGTGCTTTAACCAGGTGCACCAGACATTTCTGAGGTCGGTGTTTCATACAAACTTTGAGAAACACTGCTCCAAAGCCTGTGCTCTTTTACTGACACTATGCCAACCAGGTTTGTGGAAAAGTACACATCCAACATAGTTAGCAGCAAGACTATACAAAGAAGCTTCTTGCAAAATACTGGGCAAACGTGGTTTGTGTGTGTATGAGAGGACGCTGAGCTGTGGCAGATCCCAACCCACATAAATACAATTTTTGGACAAAAACTTGATTTGGGGGTGACTTCTAGAACTCCCTCTCCTCTCCTTCCCTGCCTCTTGTCCCTTGAGATGCTTTTCTTTCAAGCTTTCTCCCCAGGCCTCAATCCCAACCCGCCCCCTTTCTCACCCGTATTTACAGGACAATGACAGGCACTGGCAGAAACAAAAGAGAGCAAGAAATAGAAAAAAAGGAAAGAGAAATGCTGCCTCCTGAATTCTTCTGTGTTTTTTCTAAGAGGCTGCAGGTTTTGGAGTGCTAGTTAAAGGCAACAGGCCAGCGAACAAATTTTACTTGACAAGATTCCCATGAACACGTAAGAGTGAATGGGCTACAAAGGACACAATACCCACAAACAATTCACTAAGGAAGCCCATTGTGTTTCCTAATGAACAGCGTCATATGTTTATATTACTTAGAGAAAATGTGGCCAAAGTATCCCATTAAGAACAGAAAAGAGCATTAAGAAAATTTCAAAGCAGAGAAAAAATGGACCCATTGAACTGTATTATCTGAAATGTGCTGTTAAAGGTAAGTCATGAAAAGTAGTTACTCCCTTTCAAGAAGCTGAGAGTTTAGTCATACAGTGGAATTTCCTAAGAAAAACCTTTAATATCATCTTTAAAAACGTAATAAAATTTATATTGGTTTTTCCATTTTCCTTCTAGAAATAACAGATATTATTAAAAATCCTTGCCCATGTAGTTAAGTCCACTAAGACTCATTTGTTTTTATAATAAAATAAAATGCTATACATAGTGTAATTCCAATGTTAAGAGTTCAAGAATTTTAACTCAATTGCGTTTTACAATAAAAAATAGCTAAAATATAATCATCTGATATAAGTAAAATACCCATGAATATAGTAACCCCCTTTAAAATTCTGAATGAAAATCAGTCTAAATTCAGCCATTAAAAAAATATCATTTAGACCCCCTCTGTACCCCCCCACCCCCCCACCACCACCCCCCACCCCCGCCCAATCAGCCCACCACTTAATCAGAATCAGAAAAGGGGCTCACCAGGCAGGCAGCAAGTATCAGAAACACACGGGCCAGGTTTCACTGCCTACCACCTTTTCTCCCTCTCTCGCTTTCTACCTTTTTCTACTGTAACCGCTTTTTTGTGAGATTTGACCATATATTTGGCAGGCATTTACAGGTAATGCTAACAACAGTAAATTCTAATAGTACGTAGTTTAAGAAAAGGTAAAAAATGACTGGAGAACGAAGGGGTGAACAAAGGGAAGAATAATGACAGAGCTCGGGGTCTAAACCTAAAATGTTCAAACACAAAAAACTCCTGGGTGTAGGATCTTCCTGTGGGCTCTACCTGTGACATGCCAGGTGAAAATTCTAGTAAAAAGTATAAGGCCTTACCCTTTGGGGCACAGATACCCAAGTCCTGTAATCGGCCTATTCTGCTTGCTCCCAGCTGCCAATTTTAAAAAATGTGGCATTCTGGTACAATTTCAAAATATTAATTTTTAGATTAAAATACATCATTGATTTTTGGTGGAAAAAGACTATTTTAATTAAGAGTGGGTTTCTTTCTAGGAATACCTCTTGGACATTTCTTAATAATGAACTAGAGACCACTATATCTATATTGTCATTAATAAATACTTTAAAATTTGGTTTTCTAAACATTAGTCATGGATTCTACAGGACTGGTTCCTCCATTGCTCTTTTTCTCTTTTTTTAAATTATTTAAAAAATGGCAGTCATCAACACACATTCACACACACTTCAGGGAAGGCAAAGACCATACGGTGTCAGAGGACAGCCCACTAAGACGGCACTACAATCAGGAAGTACGTGTGCAGTGAAATACCCACCCTCCCTCACCGTCAGAACACCTAACGCACCCCTACTCTGAAACTGCATACTTCCAAAACCTAATTTTGGATTTCCAACAATTTTAAGTTCATGTCACACTGTACTACTCAGCAGGCCAATAAGTACAGCTGACCAAATCAGCATGTGCAGTGAGGCCATAGAAAGGTAAACTGCACATATAGTCAAATATAAACTTTAATTTTTCAAAGAAATCTACATGTAAATCATCATCAGTTTCCATAGGGGAGTATGACAAATTAGAGGTACCACACCCTAACTTAAATGCATAAAATGCATATGAAATTACAAGTGCTAAGATTTTTAAGGACTAGAATTAAATAAAATGTATCTTATTAAAGCATGGAAAATTCTTCCACTGCAATCCTAAGAGTCAAATGTGTATCTCTATAAAGCTGACTTTTAGTTAAGTGCCATCCACTCTATAACTTTTTTGATATGTTAAAGATTTTTGTATCTTATAGTATTTATATTTTCTAAATTTGAATTATAAAAATATTAAAATCAACAGATTTATCTTAAAAATTATAAAAATTCAACATAGTAAAACAAAGCTACAGACTATAAAAGCTACACTTAAAAGTCTGCATACTTCTGGAACATTACCCAGTTCCTAATCAGTTTCTCTGGCATCAAGCAAGCTTAAGATTGTCGTTTGTATAAAACGACAGATTAACACATTGACTCAAATGGTGAAAAGCCTGAGACCACTCACTACTTCTTCTCTTAAAGCACCAAGAAACCAGTGCTGCTTTTTACTGCAAACTGTAAAAAATGATTTAATTCAGTAAAGTTACTGGATATTCTTTCTAAAGAAATACTCCATAACGGGAGTATCAGAAGTTAAAAACACCCAGTGAAAACCTTCTAATATGTACTTCTGTATCTGTTAAAGTTGCTTCCTGAGACTGCACAGTCCTAAAATAACTCCTGCTTCTGTACAGATCAGATGCGAGTGTGGGTGTTTTCTGCCATGTGGTAACAAGCTGTTTCTGGTGCAAGAAAAAAATTCGACTTGTTGCCGAGAACAGCTTTAGTTATGTTAACTCTTTACTGTGTTGTGATGCAAATATGGGATCACTCGTTTTAGATGGAAACTCACAAATGACTAACATATGCTGACTTTCAGGGCATATGTTTCTGGAGAAGTTGTCTGGGGGTCAGTACAGGAACTACACTTTTGTAAAAACACACTTCAATTTACACAAAGCTCACACAGGAATGCCTCCTGACCTTTTCCATGTGGGCCTACTATGTGCTTCTCTACCGGTGTATAAGGAGGAAAAATGTAAGGAGAAGCATAATCAGGGAATAGAACCTATTTACCGGTACTCGCTTTGCATCACCAGGAAGATCTGAGTCTGTGCTTTGCTTTAGGGGCAGAGGATAAGGAGAGGGCTCTTTTCCCAGGAAGCACTAAGGGGCTGGGCTCACAGCTCCACAACTTAGCAGCTGTGAAACCTGTAAGAGTTACTCCCTCTAAGCCTCCCTTTGCTGGATAACTTACGTAAAACCTTCAGTGCAATGCCTAGCGCACTGTAAGTAATCAATACGCATTAACGTTCACCAGAAAACCACAAAGAGAAGGCCAGCTGGAAGCAGCAAGCTATAGCACAGAAAGGAGCGGAGAGAAGCAACTCAACACAAGGGAAAAAAGTGGGCGTGGCAACAAGTTTAGAGCCTGAGACCAACTCCCCAAGGGCCACATGGGCTGGCTGCCACAGCTCTTGAGATCAGTTCCTAACCCTGTGCCTCATTCTATGGTAAGCCTTTCACCCCCCCCTGTCCTGCTCCTATCTTCTACTTCTACCCTATCTGACACCAGTCCCAGTCCTGGCTTAGAAGGAATGCTGGCCTACTCTGGTTACCTGGGTAGGTGGCAGGAAGCCTCTACTCCGGAAAAAAAACATCATTTCAAAGTAGAACTCTACCATGCATTTTCCCCTAGAAACATTACTGTAAGAAATGGTTAAAATCTACAGTAATATATACCACCCCCATTGGGTATACAATGGGTTAAAAAGGTATTTACGGGTTGATTTTAAAGGCCTATTCACCAGGTACAAGAAAATGTTATTCATATTATAGACACCTGTCTTTTAAATAAAATTTGAATATGCAACCTATTGGTCATTCAGCTATTATTCAGTCCGTATATTTTCAAAGTGTAAGGATTACTTCCAGACATTAAAACTTAGAACAAACAAACAACCAAAAAGAACAACCCACAAATACTTACTGTGATTTTTATAGCTTTGTTCAACACATTTACCCATTCTACTAGGTCCTGCTGATCATTAGCTTGTAGGAAATATTTCCTCATCCCTGAATTCATAACTGTTGAGAGAAAAAATAAAGTACAACACAAGAAATTTTGCACTTGTTTCCTCTAAGTTGATGTTTGCAGCAGCTGAAAACTACTAGGTTCAATACTTAGCTGTTAGATTTGACAAAACATTAGAACACATAAATACCGCTATTATCACTCAAACTCTTATTTTTAATGGCCACGCGTATCATTAAACAAAAATACCATAATGTATTTAGCTAATCTCCTAATGACAGACATTTAGGCTATTTCCAATTTTTGGAATTATATCAACTATCCCAATGAAATATCAACATACTCTTCTCCATACTTGGGCTAGCATTTCTATAGGATAAATTTAACCTAGACGAATCAAAGGGAATTTACATTAAAAATGTTTACAGATGTTGGCCAACTGTCTTCCCAAAAGATTGAATCCCTTTATGTTCTTACCAATAGTGTATGGAAGGCCTCTTTTATCTAATACCAGCACTGCGCTACTGACATACATGTTTTCAAGGTTCGTGACATTGTGGCTGGGAGCTTGCGAACAGTTGCCAGGTCAGGTCATGTTCCGCTACTGGGAAGTACAGATGGGCTGTCAGGAGGTTGAAGAGAGATGTGGGGTGGGGATTCCTGCCCTCCCGACGCCCTCCAGCAGCACACACACAACCACTCTGCTCCGGACACCAGCCGTGCAGTCCACCAGACTTCAATCACAAGCTCCATGGGGGCCCCTCCTCCAAAGATTCTGGTAATACTACTTCTTCCCTTTCCTCTCTACAGAACGCTGCAGTTACGCGAAACTTACTTCAGCATTCCCTACAAATTCAGTGCTTCATACATACATTTTTGAATGAATACCATTTATATAAGGACCTCTTTTAAGGTAAGGAAGAGAGGTAAATACCAGGATGGCTCAGTGGGTTAAGCGCTCACTTTGCAGTGCCAGGGACCCAGGATCGAATCCTGGCCGCGGCCCGTGCGGACCCATATGCTGAGCTGGGGAGTGCCCCCAGTTCAGTTCTCTCTGTCTCTGTATCTCTCTCTCTCTCTCTCTGTCAAAAACAATAAAAATAAATAAATAAATAAATTTGATCTTGTATTTAAAAAAAAAAGACTCTTAGGGGGAAGCCGGGATGGCTCAGTGGGTTAAGCGCTCACTTTGCAGTGCCGGGGACCGAGGATCGAATCCCGGCTCCAGCCCCGGCCCATGCAGACCCATATGCTGAACTGGGGAGTTCCCCCAGTTCAGTTCCCCCAGTTCAGTTCTCTCTGTCTCTGTATCTCTGTCAATAAATAAATAAATAAATAAATAAATAAATACTTAAAAAAAAACAAACTCTTAGCAAATATCTCGCAGTCTGAATAAAAACTCATGTGTTTTAACTACATTTCATGGTAAGAGGCACAGTGATATGATGGAGTTAAAAAATCAAAGCCGAGTCCCTCAGACCTGACTAGCTCACGCACGTGTCAGAAGTATCACCTTATACAAGTTATTTCATCTCTCTGAGCCCTGTTTTTCTCATCTATAAAATGGAACGCCACCCACCCCTTCCTTGAGGGGTGGGAGGTAACGCATGTAAAAAACCAGCATAGTGCTTGGGACAAAATAGATCATCTTCCTATCATCATCATCATCATCATCATCATCACCATCATCTGGAGATTTCAAAGAAAGCATCATGGAAATGTAAAGCAAATTACTGAAAAGTGGAATGTTAGCAATGTTTGGGGAGAGGACAAGGAAAGAAAGAAATAAAACTTTGAATTTAAAAATTGTACAAAACCTCAAAGTAGCTATGCTTTTAAAGCAAGGGTTTCATTGCGTGTAACACATACATCCCCAAAGTCTGAGTTCTTACACCCTTTTCACTCAAGCACTTAATTTCATTTCAAATCTTTCCCACTGGAGTGAATAGATCAAATGGATAAAATGTGAAGCACAAACATTAACAATCACCATCTCACAAACTGGAATTAACTGGTTATGGATAGAATAGTTAAGAGACATTTGATCAGTTTGTCAATTTTCTCTGTCCTCTGCTATCAGTCAGACATTGGACTCTATTAATGGAACGTCTAATTTTATTTCTCTGTTATCTGTTAACTTTGTCCTGTCTCATGTTTCTTTTTCCACTTGATCATGCTATCTCCTCCAATGTCACATAATTCTGAGCAATTTATTCATATTTTTTAAAAGGTACTACATTACTGATTGGAAGCCCTCCTGAGTGTGTGTAGGGTTGCTGCCTGGTGGATTTCCCTATAGAACAAGCACTTCCAGTAGAAATGCTCAGAGGCTCCTACGGTATTCAGATTCTTATTTCACCTACACCTGGCTGCCCAATGTTTTGGGCTGGACTCAGGAGATGCTTGCCTTCAGTGTAGACTTTCATTTAATCCTATTTTCAGTTTCATGCCTCATCTCTCCCCTTCTCTGGGACTAGTGTCCCCAAGCACAGAGCCTCATTGACTCATGAGCTACTAGTGCACATGCCATTTCCCGCTGGAATGGAGGAAGGGTAGAGACTAGAGGTTGTTTCTTATATAGGCGTTCAAACAAAGTCCCTTTTTCTGGTCCCTCCTCACCATTCCCTCCCTAGACACTATCCAGTACCTACATCCATCTAGAGTTGGAATGTGGGCAGGACTGAAATGCTAGCTTTTAATCGATCTCTTCTATTCCACTAAGTTGTTTACCATCCCTCCATCCACTTAACATCTTTATACACTGTGGGTTATAGATGTCTCCTAGTTTCATCAAAGATGGTTTGAGTGTCCACTGTCCTCAATGTTTTGGGGCAATCTGAGAGGAAAAAGAGGTGGAAACATCTTTATGTTGCCATTTGGAATGGAAGTTGTGGTTCCATGTTAGAAGCCAGCTTCCCTCCTTGAAGGCAGGCGTTTAGGAACCTTTTCCCTACTCCTAGTTATCAGAGGACTTATACACCATTGGCAGACCAATAAATAACTAGTGTTAATCTTTGGTTCTAACTAAATTCACTCATTCTGAAGGCCCCAATAAATGAATGTCTATTACTATATGTTCCTATTCCTTCAAACTGTAAGTTTGAGATTTTATATAAAAAGACTTGTCAAGAGTCTATGTACTATCAATTCTAAAATACAAAGTCCTCTGCTACTTCCCTTGCTCCAGGAACCTGTCATTTACCAGGTTCTGAGGAAGTTTCCTGTTCAGTAAACAAAATTACACATTTGTAATAAATGCAGAGTTTTTTTGTTGTTGTTTGTTTTGGTTTGGGTTCCTTGGTGGTGATGACAGCATGGCAGAGGAGTCTCTGAATTGCTCCATTACATGCTGCTCTTATCCTCCTTTCTTACCAGAGACACACGACTGCCATCAGGTGCACCCCTAACATTCTACGTACAGAACCAACCTGCCCTTTTCAAGCAAAAGAGAATAAAGAACTCAAATATCAATTCTACCCCAAGAAGTGTCTTTAATTTAAAATAGTCCCTTTTGATGTCAGTTGGCCACTCCTAATTTTCGTCCCTTTCAGTGCTGATGT